>PVHX01021717.1:0-29129 GCA_004024805.1 Geosciurus inauris
TACAATTATAAAAAGGAGAAATTATATCCCATCTACATACACTACATCAAAATACATAAATGTGTTCTACTACCATGTATAACTAATTAAAACAAATTAAAAATTTAAAAAACTACATCCAGAAGTAATCTAAACCTCTATAAGATAATAACTGTATTAAATGAAATTTAACTAATACTGTCTCTCTATGGTACACTTTAATTTTAATCTCCTCTTCTCATCCACTTTAACTTCTGTTTCTCTTTCTCTCTAACATACTTTATTTCTTCTTTTTGTTCTTTTATCACAACTTCACATGTAATTTAATATACAATAGTTAATATGCAATGATTTCAGTAAGTTCTATATTGCTTCTCATCCACATTTCTCCTTGAGTTATGGAGATCATTATATGTATAGTATATATTGATATGTGGATTACTTTTAAACTGCCTCTGATACTGTGCACTTTTTCCATTCCAAGACACATAGGTTGAAATTAACACTTGAATGGAGCTGACTAGGTGTGAGGAAACTAAGTAATTATCAAGGTCTAGATTTATTATACAGAAATAATTTCTCCTTAAAGTATTCTCACATAAAATTGAAAGAAGAAATTCATCTCAACATATGGGAAAATCAAAGGCCTTGAAAAATATGAGAAAACAGACAGAAGAAACCACCTACAATTTACAACCCCTAATAAGTGAGCTCACATGTATTTAAGGGAATAATTGGTAAATGTTATACATTTTAGAGGTCATACAGAAACATAAGACTACTGAGTACAATGGTGATTTTTCTTAAAGTACATAAAAGCAGGTTCTCAGATATTTATATACATAGGGTCATAACAACCATATTCACATTAATTTAAAAAATTAAAGCAAATTTTTTGATGCAATAACGAATAAACAAAGTATTTTATACTGGTACAATGTAACACTCTTAAACATTAAAAAAATTTCTAATGCATGATATATTATAAACTAGTCTTAGATTATGCAAAGGAAATAAGATAGTCACAAAAAGACAAATACAATTAAACTTACTGAGATACTAAGAATTGTCAAATTCAAAGAAAGATAAAATATAATAGTTACCATATGTTATATAAAAATAAAAGGGACATTGTTCAACAAGTATAGTTTTAGCACAAGAACAGGCAAAATTTCTGAAAATGGATGATGGTGATAGCTATACAATAATGTGAAAATATTTCATTCACTAAATTATGCAATTAAAAGGAATTATAATGGTATATCTTATGCTGTGCTTTTTTAAAATACTAAATTTTAAATGATAAATTTATTTCAGTACTGGGTAATTCCAATATCTTTCTCCTGAAAATAATGATGAAAAATAAAGATGAAATAATTATTCAAGATGACTCAAGTTCTGTAAAAGTTATGTAAGACAGATTGTTGAGACGAACTATCAAATTTTTTGCTTGTACTTGGTAAAGACACAGATTCTTTGAAGTATATTTTTCTTTTTTATTTGTTCTTTTAAGATATATAATGCAGTAGTAACAATATAAATACATACATAGAGTATAACTTATAATTAGAATCTTATTCTTGTGGTTGCATATAATGTGCAGTTTCACTGGTCAAGTATTCATATATAAACATAGAAAATTTAGGTATGATTCATTCTACTGTCTTTCTTAGTCTCATACCCACCTCTCTACTTTTATTCCTCTTTCTCTAATCCAAGGAACTTCTATTCTTTCTACTCTCTCCCTTATTGTGTTTTATTTATTATTATTATATGACATGTGTTTTCACATGTCAGAGAAAATATTCAGGCTTTGTTTTTGGTATGGTTTATTTAATTTAGCATGATAGTCTCCAGTAACTTCCATTTACTCACACTCATATATTAATTCTTGATTTTACATCTTGTGATTTACAAGACTTGTTGAGGTAGTTTTTTCCTAAACAGAAATCATGCAGAGTTGGGTCTATTTTTCTTCTAGTAGGCACACAGTTCCTGGTCTAATGCTTAGGTCCTTGATCTACTTTGAATTTAGTTTTGTGGAGGCTGAGAGACAGAAGTTCAATTTTATTTTACTATGGATTTATTTATTTATATGGATTTCCAGTTTCTCAGCACCATTTGTTGAAGAGAATATCTTTTCTCAAATATGTGTTTATGGCATTTTGTATCACAGGAGATAACTGTATATGTGTATTTGCTTCTCTGTATTCTATTCTGTATCATTGGTCTTTCTGTCTTTTTTTGTTACTATAACTCTGTATAATTCAAGGTCTGGTATTGTAATGTTTACTGCATTGCTTTTATTGCTCAGGATTGCTTTGGCTATTCTGGACCTCATATGTTTCTGAATGAATTTTATGACTGCTTTTTTTTTTTGAAAATATTTAATTTATTTGTTCTATTTAGGTTTACATGATAGTGCAGTTTGATTCATTGCACACAGATGGAAGATAACATTTCATTGCTCTGGTTGTAAGTGATATAGAATCACAACATATGTGCAGTCATAACTGCTTTTTCTATTTCTATGAAGAACTGCATGGGAATTTTAATAGGATCAGCATTAAATCTCTATTGAACTTTTGGTAATATGGCCATTTTTGACAATATCAATTTTGCTAATCCAGGAACACAGGAGAGCATTTCATCTTCTAATGCCTTTTTCAGTTTCTTCAATGAGAAGTGATTGCTATTGTGCTGGTCTTCCTCCTCTTTTGTTAGATTAATTCCCAGGTATTTTATTTTTTGAAGCTGTTGTGATGGCATATTCTATTTAATTCCTTCTTTAGCTGATTTATCATTGATTTATGGAATGAAAATGATTATGAATATTAATTTTATATCTTGCTACTTTGCTGAATTTATTTATGAGTTCTAGAATTTTTATGGTAGAGTTTTTTTGGTTTCCTAAATATAGAATTATGTCATCAGCAAACAGTGATAGTTTGAGCTCTTCTTTTCCTATTTATATCCATTTATTTATTTTGTTTTTATTTTGTATAATAGCTCCAGCTAGGATTTCCAAGACTATGTTGAATAGAAGTGATGAAAGAGGTCATCATTGTCTTTTTTAGTGTTTAGAGAGGATGCTTTTAGTTTTCTCCATTTAGAATAATCTTGGCCTTGGGTTTAGCATATATAGCTTTTCCACTGTTGTGGAATATTTCTACTATCTCTAGTGATTGAGCATTTTGAGCATCAATGGCTGCTGTATTTTGTTTCAGCTTTTCCTGCATCTATTGAGATAATCATGTGATTCTTGTCTTTAAGTCTATTCATGTGATGAATTATATTAATTGATATTCATACAGTGAAACAGACTTATGCTTATGGGATAAACCTCATTTATCATGGTGCACTCTCTTTATCTTTTTTGTATGCAATTTGACAGTATTTTTTTCAGAATTTTTAAGTCTATGTTCATCAGAAATATTGGTCTGAAGTTTTCTTTCCTTGATGTGTCTTTGTCTGGTTTTGGTATCAGGGTAATATAATGCTTTTATAGAGTGAGGTTGAAAGGGTTTCCTTTTTTTCTATTACAAGGAAAAAATTGAGGATTGATATTATTTCTTGTTTGAAGGTCTGGTAGAACTTGGCTGAGAATTCATCAAGTCCTGGGCTTCTCTTTCTTGATAGGCTTTTGATGGCATTTTCAATTTTATTGCTTGAAATTGATGTGATTAAATTTTTTATTGTTCTCATTCAGTTTGGGTAGGTTGTATGTCTCCAAAAATTTTTCAATGTTTTCAAGAGTTAATATTTTATTAGAGTACAAACTTTCAAAATAGTTTCTGATTATTGCCTATATTTCAGCTGTGTCCACTGAGATATTTTTCTTTTTCTTTTTCTTTTTTGTACTGGGGATTGAACTCAGGGGTAGTTGGCCAGTGAGCCACATCTCCAGCCCTATTTTGTGTTTTATGTAGAGAGAGGTTCTCACTGATTTGCTTTGTGCCCTCAGTTGCTGAGGCTGGCTTTAAACTCATGATTCTCCTGTCTCAGCCTCTCCCACAATGCTGGGATTACATGTGCCGAGTATGCACATCATACTTGGCTAGATATTTCCTTTTATATTACAAGTTTTAGTAATTTGAGTTTTTTTTCTTTCTCATCATTAACTTGGCTAAGGGTTTGTCAATTTTATTTATTTTCTCAAAGAACCAACATTTATCTCATACATTTTTTGGATTTTTTTTTTAGTCAATTTTATTTTAGCTCACATTTTATTTATTTTCTGAATTCTACTGCTTTGGTGTTCATTTGTTCTTTTTTTCTAGGGCTTTGAGATAAAATGTTAGGTTATTTATTTGGTGACTTTCTATTCTTTTAAGGAATAGAAAGAATAGTAATGTAGTAAATGTAGTAAACTTTCAATGTAGTAAACTTTCCTCTTAGCACAGCCTTTGTAGTGTACCAGAGATTTTTGGCATGTTCTATCATGATTCTCATTTAATGCTAAGAATTATTTTTATTTTATCTCTGATTTGTTCAGTTATAAATGATCATTAAGTAGCACATTATTTAGTCTCCAACCTTAGAGGAGTTTTACTTTTTTATTTTATCATTGGTTTCTAATTGCATTCCATTATGATCTGAAGTATGCAAGGTATCATCTATATTTTTTTGTATTTGCTAAAAAGTGTTTTGTGTACTTAGATATGATCAATTTTAGAGAAGAATTTATGTGCTGCTAAGAATAAAGTGTATTTAGTCATTGATGGATGAAATATTCTATATATGTCTGTTAAGTCTAAATTGTTATTAATGTTTAGTACTATAGTTTGTTTTTTGTATGGAGTAGATCCTTCAGTGGTTAAAGAGGTGTGTTAAAGTCACCCAGTATTATTGTGTTTTGGTCTATTTGTTCTTGAAATTTAGAAAGGTTTGATGTGTGTACATGCTCAATTATTTGGGAAATATTTATAATTATTGTCTCATTGATGTATAATTTCCTCTTTTCTATATGAAATGGTCTTTTTGTCCCCTTTGATTAGCTTGAAGTCCACTTTATCTGTTATGAAGGTAGAAACCCCTCCTTGTTTATGAGATCCATGTGAATGTTATGTTTTTTCCATCCCTTTATCTTTACTCTGTGGGTGTCTTTGCTTGTGAGCTGAATCTCTTAGAGACAGCATATGGTTGGGTATTGTTTCTTAATCTAATCTGCCAGTCTATGTCTTTTGACTGATGAGTAAGGCCATTTACATTCAGTGTTATCACTGAGATATAATTTTTATTCCCTGTCATTTTGTTTTACTTCTGGTTTTTAATTTAATTTATTCTTTGATTATTTTTCTTGTGTATATTCTCCTTTGCTTGTTTCCACATTTATTTTTATTTATTATTCATTAAATATCTTGAGTACATTTTGTATTAACAAATTTCTAGTTTTGAATTCATTTACCTTTTTTCGTAATAGAGTGTTTTTGGAAGTATTTTTTGTTTGTTTGTGTTTTTTGGCTTGGTATAATATTCTTGGTTGGAGTGGAGAGCAGATAAATCCTCAGTCAATGACTAATCTGTGGTGTCAGCAAAAAGCCAAGACTGAGAGCATTCACTCTTGGCTCTAACATTAACAGTTATCAGACATTCCAGGACAATGGGTTTCCTAGGTAAAACAATGTTCCTAGTACTGAAACAGAAGAGCTAAAAAGATGTTTCTATATCTGAATACTATAATAACAGTAGAAAAGCTTCAAAGATGTTTCTAGATCTGTAACTTTTTAGTGTACAAAGAAGCTCTGACAACTTAAAAACCTTGAGCAATTTACAATGCTCCTGATTAAGTTTAACTTCCTAGTTGTGAGACCCTTTATATAAAACTAGCAGAGTTAATTCTGAGTCACTGTTTCTTCATCGGCATGCCGTGTCCCACCTGGCCCCAGCTTTTCATAAAAATATTTCTGTCTTCTTTATCTCTGTGTTTTTCTTCATTTTCTATTTTTCCTACTCAAGAATCCTTTGTTGATGCTGGGTGGGTGGTGGCAGTTTTCACCCAGAGAGGGGCTTGAATACAGGGGTACTCAAACAGGATTAGACAAGGAAATAATCATGACATGCACCTGCATTTTTTGAGATACTGATATTATAAGTAGTGATTATCAGAACTTGAGGTAAAAAGTGAATATTGCATTAGTCATCAGGATTAGTCATCAGATGTAAAACATAAAAACATTCTGATTCTCAGAAGAGAAACATTTATGTGCTCATGTTCAGAGTTATGCTTAAAGTTCCAGGGCATCCTATCAAAAGTCATCAACTTGCTGAATTTTTAAATTCTGTCAATAAAAGTTGCCCTTGTTCTCCAAAGGAAGTATACCTTACAAGACTATATTTCCATAAGAAACAAACCTTAGGAGAGTGATGAGATTTTTCCGCTCAAGCTCAGAAAGCATCTTTTTTTACTTTTTCACTTCTGCCAGTTCTCTATCTCACCTAGTCTTGTATTTAAAATGTAAATTTGAGATACATACAGATTACAGAGCTTGCAAGATTTGCGAGACCTGTAGAGATACAAAACTTGTATAAGAAATAAGAGAAAGGAAAAAAAAAGTGTCACATTTAAATTCAAGCCATGAGACCTAAATAGCTGACAATTTTATTGCTTTATCACTTTGCCATCCTGCTTTTTTTTTTAAAACAAGTTTCTTCCTAAATAGTACAGCAGAGGGAGAAAAAATAGAATGATATTATATATAAAAATATGCTTTAATTTTAAAATCTTTACCTGAGAATTTCAAGGCTTTCATATTGTGTAGGTATTTAGACTGATTCAATCTAACTTTCATAATATTCCTTCTCATTACTTTAATTATACTTATTCTGGGTATAATACTGAGACTCCTATTTTTTTGTCTATTTACCAAAACATTGGGTGCTTACAAGTGTTCCAGAAATACAACATGTCCTATGGTGGTATTTGTGTTGCAACAGTTTTCAGTCCTTGGGATTTGTAAAAATATATACAAACTGTTATAAAAAATAGAGTTTTCTAATTCCAGTTATAAGGACTCTGCCAAATACCTTCTGTTTTCTCTTTGTCCTAATTCCACCACTTCAGAACTGGGAATTTTTCCTCAGTGACTAGATTGTGCTAGTTTAGTTCCTATAAGACATAACATTTTCTAGTCTCAATCATATGTTCTAGACTTGTTTTATATATTTGACTCAGCACATCTTCATAATAATTTCATGGTTTCTGAAGGGTTTTTTAATAATATTTTGACCACAAAATCAAGCCATTTAAAAAATATTTATAGCATATACGTGCTGCTTCAAATTTTGTTAACTTTAGTCAATCACTTATAGATTTAACCAGTGATTCTACCACTAACTCATGTTATGGTTTACAGGCATGTGGCCAATCTCCTCTGTGTTATTAACAGAAAATATTAATATTACAAAAAGATAGTAATCAATATTTTATACAGTGTATTAATTGAAATCTCACTAATTGTATAACTAGACATAAATGTCAAGGTGTTTTGGTTACACCAACCCTATTTTCTTATGCTTCCCACTAAGATTATAAGTAACTGGTATAGTTCATTAGATTAAACAAAAAAGGAACAGAGGAAATGAAAAGGAAATGAAAATATGAAAGTGAAATAAATCAGATTTTTTTTCAATGTAAATCTTTTGTGTGATATAGTAAAAAGTTAGAAAATGTCTAAGTAAATTACAGAAGAATCATGAAGGGTAAAACCTCAAAATTGTTTAACTAATTTGGCTACATACAATAAACTTAATCAGGTAAATTTACTTAAGCTTTTTTTAAGGTCAAATATTAATGTACAGATATAAACCTATGTTTAATTCTCTATATGTTAGTGTAATAAGGATTTCTTAAAACCTTAATCTCCTGTTATAAATAAAGCCCAATTATCTATTGAGATAATTTCTTAGATCTATTAAGTTTTATTAGAGAAACTGGTCTTAAATGGATCAGGGTTTATACAACTCTGGTTAAACTATAATCATTTAGAATATTTCAGTACTCTACAGATTCTAAATTTTTCTTTAAAAGTTAAATGAGTACTATTAATACAACAGTATATGTCTTTGCCTATGAAGTGAGTCTCTTGGAAACAGGATATTGTTGGGACTTGTTTTTCAAACCAATCGGCCAGTGTATGTCTTTTGATTGATGAGTTTGGGCTGTTAACATTCAAAGTTATTATTGAGATGTGATTTGTCATTTTGTTATTTCTAGTTTTTAATTTGACTTAGTTTCTCTTTTGGTTTATTATTCCTTTACCGTAAATTCCTCCCTTTGCTGGTTTTTCTACTTTTTTTTTTCACTTTATCTTTATGGAATATTTTGTTGAAAATATTCTGTATAGCAGGTTTTTTAGTTGTGAATTCTTTTAATTTTTTTGTCATGGAAGGTTCTTATTTTATCTTAAAATCTAAAACTTAATTTTGCTGGATATAAAATTCTTGGTTAGCATCAATTTTTTTTTCAAAGTTAAAATATATTATTTCAGAGCCTTCTATCTTAAGGCATCTGAGTTGAGAAATCAGTTAAGATCCAAATTGGTTTTCCCCATATGTAATTTCATTTATTTCTCTAACAGCTTTAATATTTTGTTTATTCTTGGTATTACTCATTATCATTATAATGTGTCGTGGTGTGGGTCTGCTGTAGTTTTGTACATTTGAGGTTCTGTAAGCCTCTTTTATCTGATTTTCTATTTCATGCTTTAGGTTTGGAAAATTTTCTGATATAGTATTATTAAAAAGATTGTGCATTCTTTTGGTTTTTTATCTCTTTAAAAAATCTATTCCATTAATTCCTCTATTTGGTCTTTTCATGTTATCCCATAATTCTTGGATGTTCTGTTCATGGTTTCTTACCATCTTCTCTGCATGATCAACTCTATTTTCAAGGTTATATATTTTGTCTTCATTGCCTAAGTTCTGTCTTCCAAGTGGTTAGTCTATTGGTGATACTTTCTATAAAATTTATAATTTTGTTTATTTACTTTTTTTTTTATTTTGAGGATCCCTGCTTGGATTTTTTTTACAATCTCTACCTCTTTATTGAAGTTATCTTTTACTTTCTGTATTTTTTTCTTTGATTTTACTTCTTTTACCATCCTTTACTTCACAAATCAGTTTAACTATGTACATTTTAACTCCATCATGAACATTTCTTCTACTTTGCTGTCAGTGGATTCTGTCATTGGAACACCTTTGTTTGGTGTGCTTTATTCCCTGTGTTTTTTCCATGTTGTTTTTGTGTTTTCCCATCTAACAGTATAGATCTAAATTCTACCATGCAGACCTATAGTGTCCCTAAAGGTTTCCAGCACCTTGCCTTTAAGAATGAGACCAATGTCAATAGCACCCAGAATAAATAATATGTAGTCTTAGACCTAATAGCTTCTACTAAGGCATCTACTGATTTATCACAATAAACCAAAATGATGAGTTCAATAATGGTCTACAGTATAAACAGAAAATTTTCTAAAATGGTTGACAATTTCAAATAATGTATGAGGGAACAGAATTTGCATAGTATGCAAATATTCTTGAAAGAGAAAAAGAGATTGGAAGCAAAAATTCACAGGAAAAATGAAGAGGAATGCACAGAGATTGGCTGTTGGTTGGAGAAAAGGTGGAAAGAGAATCCAGGAAAAAAGAAAGGTGAGAGAAAGAATAAAAAGAAAAAAATTAAAAATATAAGAATACAACAAAACTGTAAAATATTTTTATATACCACTGTCCTCCACTCACTTAATAAGAAACACCTTACTCCAAATATGTTAGAGATATTAGCAAATAGAAAAAATAAAATAAAATAAATCTCAATAAAAGAATTAAACTATCTTCATCAGTGTTTAAGTTTCTCAGCCCTACCTCTGAGGTTTCACAGGACCACCAGTCCAGAAAAGCCCTCACAGATCCAGTCACTATCCCAACAATCTGTATTTTAGACACCCCAGTCCAAGCCATGCTGCAGTCACAAGATCTCAAAGCTGCCCTGACTTGCAGAGAGACCTTCAGGGATGTGCTCACACAAAAGAGCAACCCTGAGAAGCAGTAGCAAGATGGGTTCCACAGCACTTCTATATTATTATGTTTTTATATGCAATTTGTCAGAATTTTATTAAAAATTTTAAAAATCAAATAGGCCATAACACAATAATACTGGATGACTTTCACATATCTCTCTCACTACTCAACAGATATTCCAAAAACAAAAAACAAAATAAACTATAGAACTAAATAATACAATTAATAATTTAGACTTAACAGACATATAAGAAATATTTCCTTCATCAGTAAATGAATATACTTTGTTCTCAGCAGCATAGGCCTCTGTCTTTAAAATAGACCATTTGTTATACAACAAAGCAACTCTTTGTAACACAAAATAAAAAAAGAGAGAGAATTGAAAAAGTAACAAAATAAAAATTTATTATTTAAAGAAATTAAATAAGACAGATAAATTCCCAACCATGCTAATGAGGATAAAGAAAAAAAAAACCCTTAAATTACTAAACTATCTGATGTAGAAGAAAAAAAATCACAACAGATGTTTCTGGAAGAAAGAAGATAGTTGGAAATTATTTTGAAATTTATACTCCAATAAAATATGAAATATCAAATATATTGACAAACTTATAGAGATATATGCCCTACCCAAATGAATGAGGTCACATTTGATTTAAACAGATACATTTCAAGTAATAAATAGAGAACACCATTAACATCTATTATTCAAGAAAAGCCCAGGGCCAGACAGATTCTCAGCCAAGTTTTAGAAGTCCTCCAGAAAAGAATTAACATCAATATTCCTTAGAGTATTCCATGAAGTAGAAAAAGGAGAGAACAATTTCAAACTCACTCTATGAGGTTAATATAACCCTGATCCCAAAACCAGACAAGGACATACGAAGGAAAGAAAATTTCAAATCAATATCCCTGATGAGCATGTTAAATCTTAATTTTTTTTTCAGGTTTAAATTTTTTTTTTATATTTTCCCATCTTTCTTGGAAGTTCTGTTTCTGGTCTCTTAACATCTTTTCTCCATTATTAACATTATTTTCAAGATTACTTATTTTGTCTTTATTTCCTGAAACTGTCTTCCAAGTGATCTATTCTCCTGGTGATTCTTATCAACAAATTTGTTATTTGGTTTCTTGATTCCTTCATTTTGAAGATATGTGTAATTTTTTATTTAGTATTTCTATTTCCTTATTGAAGTGATCTTTCGTTTCACGTATTTCATCTCTGATTTTATTTTTACATAATGTTTTACCTCATAGACCCATTAACCATGAACTTTCTGAATTCTGTCTCTGACAATTTCTTCACTGTAGTGTCAGCTGATCCAATTGTTGAAATTGTTGTTTGCTATTGTTTGTTACCTTGTATTTTCATATTGTCTCTACATCTACCCATCTATATAGATGGATCTGAAGCTGCAGTTTCCATCTTATGAGTTTGTAGGGTTCCTCTGTTACTAGTATCTCACAGATTAAGGGAGGGGAGCCAAATAATAGCAACAATCTATGCAAACAATATATAGCAGTAGACTAGGTCCCTAGTTCCTATTTTTTATCTACAGTGTTAATTGGTACAATATGCAGAAATAGTAGGATCAGCAATTTTTATCACTAAAAACACCAAATAATTATGAACATGTTAAATAAAGCAGTAGGTATTTCCTATAAATTTTGCCATATGAAGTATTGCTATGGCATTGGTTATAAAGGAAGATGTTTTATACATCATTAGGATTAAGAGGTGTTAAGGATAGAGTTGAGTATGAGAAAAGAAGAGACAGGAGGGGAGAAGCATGTTTGTAATTTCGAAGGGTAAATGGGACAGATGTAGTGGTAATAAAATATGTTGTTAATGAGAAAGATGAATGAAATAGAACAGAAAATATAAAAGAGCAAGAAAATGGCATTTGAATGTTAGCAATAGGAAAAAAGAGAGAGAAAGCTAGGAAAATGAAGTATGCACAAGACTAAAAAATTAAAATATGCTAATCAAAATTCAGAGCATGTAAAATAACACCTTCAAAAAAATCTAGAAATGAGCAGAGAGAAATAAATATGTATATACATAGGAGTCCTTGAATTAATCAGTACACACTTAAACAAAACCAAACCAAATACAGAAAACAAAACAAAACAAACAACAACAACAACAACAACAAAAAAGCAATCAAAGCAAAACAAAATAACAGTATCAAAAAGAAAAAGAAAAAGTTTGGGGAAACCTTGGTAAAATGTTAAGAAATTAAGGAGTTATTTCTACTATGGTACACAAAGTAGTCAGCTAGTGTGTGTTCACTGGTTGTTTCCAAAAGATTTTCTTTTTGTTTCTTCTTGAGGTATGAACTAAGCATGCAAGTGGGGGTTGTGGGCTTTCAATTATTTCCTTTTTACTGTGCTACTCATGAAGTTGAAGTTGGGGTTTAATGTTTCCAAACTTCTGCCTTGGGAGATTGGTGGCTGTGGGCTGGGTGATGAAGCCACTGGTTGGATCAGTTCTGTCTGGCATTAAAATAGCACACCAGGAAAACTGGACTGTGTCTGGATAACAAACTGGCTGGCTGGGCCAGGGGGTTGTAGCAGCTTGTTGGGTGAGCCTAGCTGGTTTAGGCTAAATGGGCCAGATGGAAAAGCAGAGAGCTGGGCAGAACAGGTTGAAAAGAAGTTGGCTGGGTCAGACAGGCCTAGATGCAAAGAGGTAGGCCAGGTAGGCTAGGACTGGGTTTCAAAGTGGCTGGTTATATCTGTAGAGCCTACCTGGCATGGCCCAAGTTAATAATGACTGGGCAATGAAACTTGCAGGCTGATAGTGAAGGTATGGTCTGGGCTAGGCATGATTTACAATAAAGTTGTGACCTGGCAGGACAGACTATGGCTGGTTGGAGAGCTGTGGGCCTAATAGAGCAATTCGCTGAGTCAGAGGCTGGATGTTTGATGAACTGTGGTCTTGATGCCTGGGTGACCCAGGCAGATGCCAGACTGATGCAGGACTCAGCAGCTGCTCCAGGGTTAGTTTGGGTCATCACTGATGTCAGTTGGCCAGAAAAGTTGAGAATTAATGCCCTCACACATTCCCTTCCAACTTTCTGACTCAATGTAGATGGTCTTGTTAACCTCTGAAAGCCACAGACTCAGAGTGTTGGGGAGAGCAAGTTCTCTCTAACCTCTCCAACTTGTGTTCCTCATGATTAAATGCTCTCAGTTTCTGATTTACCACAGGTTATTTAGTCTCTAAGTCTTTTCTAGGCTCAGATATGTTTACCTGGACCTATTTGTAATACTTGTGGATCTGAGTTTCTAGTTTCCATTGGTGCTGCTGCACTATAGTCCCTAGTTCTTAGAATTTATACTCCATTTCTCTTCTAATAGTAGTCCTTCATTATATTTTTAGTAAAATAGATAAGTAAAAAGGGGAAAGAGATATTGGGAATCAATATTGTTCTTCAAAATTTTTCTCTCAGTATGAGTTGTCAGGAAAACATATTGTAAAATTACCTGTTTTTGTTTTGTTGTGTTTTGTTTTATTTGCTTTGGTACTAAATTGATTTTTTTTCAAAATGTTCAGAAAAATAAAGATTTATGCATCTACTAAAATCTAAACAAAGCTATGACTTATCTTACTGAGTATACATAAGGTATATTTATTACCTGAAACTATATCAAGTAAAAAGGAACTTCATTAATATAAATTCAAGCTCTGAGGAGAACATAGAAACATGATTTTGATTGAATTCAGTGTTAGCTATCAATTCAACACATTTCATTTTTCCAACTTTTTATAATAAGTTTTAGACACAAGAGTACTACAGAGGGTTGAGTAGGTATTAGCTTTTTGTTTTGTTCCTTTGGCTAGAATTATCAAGGCTTCATTTAAATATACTAAATATTGATCTCCCCTACATTCCTACAGATGTTATGAGTTACACTTGTTTTCAAATTAATTGGAAGTCTAATGATCTGGGAAATAATTTTTATGTTTACATAGGGTTTTGAGTCATAAAATTTTTTGACACAAATGATAATACATGGAAGGAATTTATTCAAACCTGTTTGGGTTGGAAATATCCTTGGCAAAGTGTCCAGGCCATTACAATCTCAATGACAGGAATTCTGTATGGCTCATAACAAATTCTGCAATATTCTTTCTCAGGGTTGACAAATTTAGGACCTTTGTTCCTTGTGATGGCACTTCTTCCATTTTTATATGCAAAAACAATTTGCTCAAGCCTGAAGTTACCTTCTTTAAGACAACAAAGGAATAGTTTTTGAAAAGTTCAATGAAAGAAAAGCAAAGATTAAAAAAAAAAACACTAAAACTAAAATAGGGGACAGACACAGACAGGGATTTCACATTCTAAAACTTTAAATCAAACTTTTGCTGTTTCTCTTTAAGATTTTGTTAGAAATATGAAAAATAAAATGTTTTCAATCTTCATATTCTTGAAATTTTTCCTTTCTTGTGAGTCACACATCTGTCTTTTTTTCTCTTGTGACAATTTAATCCCATATTAAAATCTATATCAATTTGCAAAAGCACTGGTGCCTTGTGGAATCATTTTAGGTGTATTTAAATGCAAAGCAATCCAGTGATTGTTACATACATATCTATTTATCTTTTCTACCATATTTTGCATATAAAATACTTATTTTCATCAGTTACTGTATGTGCAGAAGGATCACAGTGGCAGCAAACTATGCAAGTCATTTTAGGCTTTATTCAGAAGCAGGATTCATCTGTGGAGGTGTTGGACCCATATTCCCAATGAAAAATGAGCCACCAAACAAAGGGTCTGGGTCTTTATAAGTTATTTTTTAGGGAGGAGGTGGTCTAGCAAAAAACCTGCTGGTACTCCTGGGCCCTTAGGAATTTGAGGCTCATTTTGATCAATCAAAGAAATAGTCAGGGAGTTGAGGTCTTGGGTCAAGGGTCCTAGGTTCTGGCTGAAGATTATCATCTCAGTGTGGTGATACATTCTTTTTCTGCTCCTCTCTTTCTGCACTTAGCATCAGGAAGTCATCTGTTGGGGGAAGAGGAGGAAAAACTTTCCTTTTCTCAGACTACATTATTTTCAGCCCCCATACCCATTAGTTACTTTACCAACATTATCATTATAATCAGATAAAATATGGATATAGGAAAATAAAATTTGTCCTTAAAGTCTTGATTAATTTTACATAAAGGATTAACAAGTTCACATGAGTTGACTCCCTCAGCCCCATCAAATCAGAGGGTGCATCTCAGTTTAGAAAAATAGCAGGAGGGGGAACTAAATTTTTCAACAGCCTGATATTAAATGGGAGCAAACCATAAAAGAGAAAATTCTATGTAACTCTACTTAAAAATAATCATTATCAGAATAAATATTCAAGGAAGAAAATGCAGCTTCTGTGGTTATTGCAAGTGGTAAAAAATGTGGTTGATTCAAATTGAGCAGACAAGCCTACCTCCCACTGCATCTTTGCAGAATGCTGCCAGAGAATGACAGGATAGCCAAAGTTGAAAATATATGATACAACCTAGTACAATTAGATACAGAAGTTTAAGATGCTGGAAGAGAAAATCCTAATCACAAATTCATGGGAAATATCTAACCTAAAAGCAAAATTATTTGGCAAATTTTGTAATTTAAATATGTATTTCCCCAGTACTGGCCTCTGACTCTTCGTCTCCTAGTAATGCTATAGGAAATGTGATGGTATAATTAAAGAGTACAGCATAGCCTAAAAGCAAATGCTAACTCTTGCTGCCTCATAATTGGCCTTATGCTAACTAGAGCTTGCCTTTCAGGTGGTTATTATTTGCTGTGGGAATCAAATTAGATATTGTGCTGAACAGGCAGAAACTTACCAATTATATGGAATAAACATTGCCTTTAAAATGCTGGTTAAGGCAGAACAATTCACTGATTTGGGACTACATTTAGATTATAATTTGCAAACTTATGCACATTTAAATGCATATTCAAGAAGGGCATGGAATGGTTTGCCTGCATGGGAAAACCACAAAATGGCAATTTTTAACTCCAAGGAAGCAGCTATGCCTGCTGGAAAAACTGGACCAGTTCAACAAAATGAGAGGCATAAATGATACATGAATCAGAGGCACTAATCCTACAGTCCCCATGGCTGCAGCCCTACCTCACACTGGGGATGGAAAAAAGGTATCTTTACAGGCTAAATTTGAAACAGCAATAGATACATAGATAAGAATGCTACACATTGTTCTATAGCAGTGACAGCTGTCTGTGTTTAAATATGTTTACTGTTAGGTTAACTGGTGTAATTCACTGTTCTGTCAACACATCTTACCAAGGAACTCATATGCTCTCCAAAACTAACCAGCAATGTTATAATTATTCTTTTTAATGGATATTTGTTTGTTTCTTAGGGATGATACTAAAGGTAAATATGACAATTATTAAAATAAGAAGCTGGCAATCTGAAATATTTTATTTCTCAATGTTTTATAATTGTCAGATTTAGCTTATCCATGAAAGTAGGACTACCTTATGTTTAAATCATATAAAAATTAAGTAAACTGTTTTAAATTTCCAAACAGGTTAAACCAAATAAAAGCATAAATATTTGTACCACTTTGTACTACAAACTTTGAAGTTACATGCACAAAAAGTTATATATTTTTTCTTTTTATTCATTTAATTTATGTGTGTATTTATAATGGTTATATTTACATTATCTCTATATTACATAATATCAAAATTATAAGCTAATGAATGTACTCATAATTTAATATTAAAATTAAAAATGAATTCAAATTCACATGATTTAATGAGATTCAATTTAATCTGAGCAATCAAATGAGAATAAGAATGTCTTTAAGATGTTTAATTGCAAAATTTTTAGCTGGTTAAATAATAAAATTGCTTATTTCTATAATATTTAAAATTTATGCCCACTTGCTTCTAACAATGTATTCAACAAGATAAAGATAACTAATAGTATTATTTACATTTGTTACATTTACAATTTAGAATAAATAAATTGAATTTAAGGTAAATGGAATTAATTACATAAATCTTTGTTATAGGAGACACTATTGAATTACAAAGTTACAATGCTGTTTTAAATATAACATCAAATAGTCTTAACTCCTTGAATATCATGGGGTAACATACTTAAACATAATTGCTGTTTTTATAAATTGGTAAAATAGAGACAAAAATTTAAAAAATTTTTAATCACTTTGTCGTCACTAAAATTAAACTTATTAAGCGTTAAGTCAACAAGTGTAAAAATATATACAAAGGATCAAAAAGTTGTAACACCATTTCAATTAAAATAGTTTATCTTATTGAAATGAAATCATTTGTCTAAATTCATAAATGTACAAGGATTGGTTAAGAGTGAACAAAAAAGAAGGGTGTACAGATAGGAAAGAAGGATTGGAAAATTCTAGGTATAAAAATATATTTGATAGAAAAACAAAGTTGTTTCTTGATAAGAAAGTCTTTATGTGCTGAAACATCAGAAAGTCTAAGTAAATGATAAAAAGTGTCTGTGTAAGTATAGAATAAGTTGGTTATATGTATATGAAACTACCAATTAAATCTATTTAAGGTTTCTGCAGGGTCAAATATTGATATAAAGAAAACAGGAGACACAGAGACATGGTGCAATAGCAAAGAAGAAAAAAGCTGCTCACCTGAGATGCCAGCTTTATATCAATAGGTTACTTTAGGGTACTGGCATCATTAGCACATTATTATTCATTGTATCGTTAGGCAGGTACAGAATTAGCAACATTATGCAGCTTATTTCTCAGCTACATTCTACCAATACAATATGCAATGTTATAAGTTTTGTTTAGCTCTCAAGAAAATTCATTGTTTTAAGTTACTGTTAGGTGGGCAGGTTCAGGAGCAGCACAGCTTGGTGAAACATTATAGTTACCTAGCAAACAAGTTCCTTTATTTCTAGGAGTTATGTGCTTGAGATCAAAGTTAAGGCTGATAAGCTCTAACACAGAATCCCCTCATGGAGGGCATTGGTATAGCAGCTAAGCCTTCTATACTTTTGCATAGAAATTTCCAGTCACTGAACACCTCATACTTTGTATAGAAACCTTCCCAGAAGATAGGCATCCTATACTTTTGTATTGGAATTGTTAGACACAAGGATACTACAGCCATAAAGTCATCAGAGATCCCAATCTCAAACACAGAACTCTTATAGATTGATGTGCTAGTATGAATCTAGGTTTAATCTATGCATTGAATAATAATGGCTTTTTAAAACATTAATCTACTTCATTCTGTTAGAATAATTTCTTGTGTCTGGTGAGTTTTATTATTTAAAAAAGTTAATTTTAAAGAAATTAAGGTTTATACAATTTTACATAAATAACTATTATTTTTTATTACATTACATTACAGATTTCAAATTTTTCTTTAGAGTTAAATTTGATTAATATAAAAACTTCAATGCAATTGTGATAATTATTACTAAATTTTTATTAATTGTATTTCTATTTTCTAAATATATGTCTTTAAATGTTAAGATTTAAGAGAATATTTCACTAAACTGATACTCACCAAAGTAAAGTTTTCTATGGTAATAGTCTCTTACAAATTTCATAATAACAAATTAATTAAAATTTAATTATCATTTAATATTTTATAATTATAGTAATGTTGTAAAATTTTTATGTTACTCTCTACACTAAGAAAAAAACTATATTTCTAAAAGGCAATTAAGAGAAACTAGCTTACTTAAAATCTAGCAATATAAGATATAAAATGTATTATCACATTTCCTCAAGAAGGAGTTAAAAGTTCTCTTGTATGTTTCATCTTTCAGATAATATTAAATTACATTAACTAATTCATATTGATACAAATTTATATATAAAAATTGTATAAAGTAATATTCAAATAACAAACTAAGTTTAGTTTCAAAATTATAACATCTTACCTAAATTATGTCGAGTCCCATTTAAGAAAAATTTAAAAATATACATAAGAATCTCTTAAAACTCTGTCAATACATAACTACCATTAATATCTAGTACATGGCCTTTAAAACTGTTTTCTATGTGTATACATATAGATATACATATTTTATATAAAATCATATTAATAAATTTTTAAAGATTGTAAATTTATTTTAAATTACATAGTTAATTTTTTTGCAATATTTTAATGCCAGATTTTTGTTATATAATTTATTTATCCAAAATGCTATGTTAGAAATTTAAATTATTTTTACTTAAAAACAGTTATTAAGAATATTTAGACAGCTATATCTTTATACATAAAATTATTTTAGCTTGAATTCTTTAAAAATATCATTGCTAAATTAATGCTATAAAATTCTGTTTTGAATAATTTATTAAATTGCTGTCCTGAAACATTCTGCCAATTCCCATCTACCCAGAAATTGTTATATAGCATTTATATCTATATTTCCTGAATATAAAAGCATATAATATTGAAAGTACTAATTCCCCATACTTAAGTCAACACTAAATTTAATGATAATGGAGATTTTTCCTAAATTGGTAGGTAAAAAGCGACTCATTCTTTTAGTTCATTTATTATTATTACTAATAGATGAAAGATTTTTTTCCCAACTAAATATATATATTTCTTATTTTTTTAAAAAGTGCTATTTATATCTTTAATGTTTCTTGGAGAAATTACATCTCTTAAATTAAATGTCTGCCTCTTATCTCATTTCAGGTTAAGATCATCATTCAAGTTCATTTGAAGATAAGATCAAAAGATAAATTTTTGTTATACAAATTGCTGTACTCCTAAAATAGAGATACTACCTATAACTAAAGATTTTAAATTATACAAAATTATATTTCTTAACTCATAGCTATTAAAATAATTGAATATACTTTTACTCTTGTTAATTTTATATTGTATTTTTCCTACGAACATTACAAATATTCAATGCCTTACACAAACAACAATTCTAATATAAAAACCAATTTTAAGATAAGAAGGCTATTATCTGTAGGACAAACAAGTTGTAAACTGAGTTTCAATATCAATACTGACCCCATTTGATAATTTTATTATTCAGCCTATAGCTAGAGAAAAAATTAAATCATACATTTGGTAAAAATTAGGCTTTCTTTTACTGTAATGCCCTCTTCAGCTTAATAACCTTAACTTCAATGATGTTCACATGCCCAAAAAGTAATTTTGCTCATTTTCTTGTTCCCCCCCAAAATTATCAAGTCATTTTTTATTGTTTAAATACTTGTACAATGCTAGGTCATGATCTACAATTTAAGGTTAATGATGCATATCACCTATTTTTCTCAAATTTTAAATAAAAATAATGAAAAACAAAACTCAATATAACCCCACTCCACAAAATCACACAATTTTTAAAAATTTTAAAGTATGATACTAAAAGACTCCCAAATGCTGACCAACATATGAAGCCAAAGAATAAACCATATCTCATGATACTATAGGGTAGAGGATATACTTGTATATTTTCAGAAATACCAACCTATCATTGTGAGGAAAACTGAAGAACCTGGCACTTCAAGCTGAACAGATAGCTCAACAATAGGGAGGTAATAAGATTCTAACCACAATGTTTATAGTTATGCTGGCTTTGTCATTTATGTTGTGCCTCATGTGGGTCTTCCAATGAGCTGGGGTCCTGGGGGATAAATATTTGGGCCCCTTAGGAAG
Organism: Geosciurus inauris; assembly: GCA_004024805.1. Lineage (NCBI taxonomy): Eukaryota > Metazoa > Chordata > Mammalia > Rodentia > Sciuridae > Geosciurus > Geosciurus inauris. Next base: position 20,670 of record PVHX01021717.1, read on the forward strand.
ATATAGGGTACTGCAGGATGAAGGAGGAAGGTACGGGGTAGACAGTCATGGAGTCACTCACCCAGACACCAGGGGTTAGGAAAACTGCTCTGGTGAAGTGAGACACAATACCTGTTTATTTCAGGATGTATGACAGTTTATATAGAGTCCTTGGACCAATCATGGCTCTGAGGTTACAGCTAATGGGATATTTTTCCATGTCAGGCATGCAGCCAATCAGCATGTGGTGAGGAAAGGGGAGACACTGAAGGCATGAATAGAGCTCCTGTATTTCCCCTTTTTAGCTTTTATTTGGGGCATGTGTGGCCAGTAAGCAAACATGTTGGAGGGATCTGTGATAATCTCCTCATGGGAGAGAATCATTCCGCTGGATTTTTCAGACTCCTAACATGTTGCATATGAGGGGAGGGGGTAAATAAGACTGTGCCTGTCTTAGGTTTTGCTCATCTTTCAGAGCATCTTACCCATCGTTGACTAACCAGCCCATATGAACGTGCCCCAAGGTGATTTCTCTCCAATGAGAAGGGGTAATGGGGTTGAGTGGGGTTGGAAGGGAAGAGGGTTTGGGGTTAGGGTCAGCCAAAGCTATGAAGACTTGCATTTCCAGGGAAGAGACAGTTGGAGAGTTTCTTATATGTTCTCAAGGACTGAGATCCATGCAGTGGGAATTTTCTTGCATTCCTGAGATTCTTTAATGATATGAACTCAGAGAGCTTGTTTAGTTTCTAGTTTGGTTAATTGTCTTTTTATACATTTGACAAAAAAAAGGACCTGAAGAAGGCTTAGAACCTTGAGCCCAATGATAATCCAATTAGATGAATCTAACATAATTGACAATTTATTCCATACCTTTTGAAGAAGGGTCCAAGACAACATTAGCTTTGATTTTATTAAGTTTTAATATGTTGTTGTGGAGGGTTATGGTATAAGGTCTGGACCATGTGATGGCTTCTCTGTGAATGAAGATATAGGTTCTGGTAATAAAGAGGCAGTTTCTCCAAGTTATGAAGTCTAAGGAGGTCATTTCAGAAGATCTATTAGTAACCTTCTTCCATGGGCATTTCTGGATGAATTGGAGAGGCCAATGTCTGATCTTAGGGAGTGGCCCTTGGCAACACCACTGGGCAAGGTTTGAATATGTGGTGTTGCCTTTTAGAGAGTTGCAACATGATATGTGGTTTGTGCAAATGTGTCATTAACCTTTTGCAGTTCTGCTAATATACTTTAGAGTGATCAAGTCCCTGTCATCTCTTGTTTAGTAAGAGTTTTTGCTTCTCCATTAAGTGAGAGTGGGCAGTAACCTGAAATACCACCATGGTTGGGTTCCCATAGAGTATCATTGGAAAAACAAAGAACATTTTCACAGTGTGTCATAGTCAAGGAGATATTCTTTTAAGAGGACAAAGGTCCAAGTGTCGTTAAGCTCAAAGGAAATGTGCCATGTCTGAGAGGCTGTGGGGTCAGAGGTGACCAAACATTGTGAGGACTCATTGGTAACTAAGAGAAAGGGCAGGACAGAGTTATCAAGGCCTATGGGCAGCAACATTCCAGCAATGGGGCCCAGACCCAGCAGGAAGTGGCAGTGCCCCAGAAGACCAATAGTAGTATAAGTATTGCATTTTAGAGGAAGTAAGGTAGGAAAGAGGAGGAGTGTTTAAAGTGGACAGTGAAGGCAGGGTGGGGTAAATATGAGGGTGGCTGGAGGAAAGAGAATTTCCAGGAAAAGTGTGTTTACAGGAAGTGGAAGGTGAATGATCAGGCTATGTGATTAGGGTGGGAGGGGTGCTGTAAAGCCCACCTCACTGAGGTCGTTTTTATCCTCCATTGAGGTGGAGAGGACTGAGGAGGGTAGATTTCCCATGGTGAAGGAGTGGGGACAGGAGACATTAAAGTTAAAGTAAGCAGTAATGTTAGCAGGAGGAAAAGCTAGCAAAAAGTAATCAAAAGCAAAGAGGACAGGAAAAACTATGAGGATTGTGAGATGAAAAAAGAGAATGTGAGTTTGGGCCTCAGGAAACATAAAAACACAGAAATGTTCAGGATCAGGGTATGTAGTACTTTGTGAGAGACTTCTGTGGTTTTTTTAGGCCACAGCCATATGCTCACACAGTGTCTTGGAGGACCATAGGCCACAGGTGTTATGGCAGTTCCAGTCACCGGGCTGATCAGACCCTTATGTGTGATTGCCAAATGAACCAGGAAGTGGAGATATGTTCCCTAATCTAACTTTATTACACAAAGAAAAACAGACACAGAGGACAATCACAAAAAGGCTGATGTTACCTTCACCAGACAAGAAAGACAGGGAACCACCACAAAATCACTTACTGAGGGGTTGAGCAGACCACTAGAGAATGTTAGGTGCCAGATGTCATTTATGTTGTGCCTCATGTGGGTCTGCAGAAGATCTAGGGTCCTGGGGGATGAAGGTATAGGCCTCTTAGGAAGGATGATATGGGGTCCTGCAGGATGAGGGTATGGGGTGGACAGAGTCACTCACCCAGACACAGGGGTTAGGTAAAATTGCTCTGCCAGAGCAAGATGCAAAACTCATTTATTTCAGGAAGTGACAGTTTATATAGAGCCATTGGACCAATCATGGCTCTGAGGTTACAGCCAATGGGGTATTGCTCTATGTCAGGCACACAGCCAATCAGCATAGGGTGAGGAAAGGGGAGGGGAGGAGAAGTGCTGAAGGCAACAAATCAGCATGGCGTGAGAAAAGGGGAGGAAGGGGGAGGCACTGAAGGCAGGGAGAGAGCTGCTATATTTGTTGAGCTGTCATGTAAGTAGACTTCATGGAAAGAATCACTGGACCCATTTCCTAGATCCACCCTTAATGCATCTAGCAATGTAAACTAGGGAATTCATCCAAATATTTACTAATAACTCTTAAATGATTGGATATTTCACAGATAAAACTTGTTTATGCTGCTGGATGTGGGGGTCCTCCCCAGCCAGGTATCAGTCTCCCCCCTCAGCCAGCGGGGAGGAGGGGATCCCCGGGAGTCCCCAACACGACGGCTGAGAAAGGTAAAGTCGTCCGGCACGCAATTACCACGCCCGAGCCGGAGAGTTCTGTCTTAAGCAGGAACTGATTTATTGAAGAGAGATACAAGCTTATATAGAGGAGGGGGCAGGTGTCTTATTTCTGAGCAAAGAATGAGGAAGCAGGATGCACAGGGACACTTAGATAGGAAAGTGTCCATTGTCCATGGCTTGTCCACGAATATGGAAGCAGAGGTCAGCCAATAAGGGCGGGGTGATGGCTCTCCCAGGGCAGCGTGGCCAGGCCTGAGCTGGTAGCTCGGCATCATCCCCCACAGCTGGATTTAATTATACTGGCTACAAGTAGGAACCTACATATATGTTGGTCTCATAATAAATATGCTGGCTATTTAAATGTAACTTTAAGCAAAAGATAGAATAAAAGGGACCTAAATCAGCCAATCATACTGGCACATAAAATTTAAGATTATATATTTAGTTATTAAAATGAGATGATTATTATAATAAAACTTTCTCATAACAAGCCAGTTATGTCCATAAAATATCTACCAATATTTTATTGTCCTAATTATTCTATAATAAAATTTGGCACATTTTTTAAAATTTATGAAATGTACAAATGCCTTGCCAATGCAACATAAAATCTCTAAAAGTTTTGGATATGTTTTAGATTGATCTTCAAAAATTGATAAAAGACAGTTAAGTCCAAAGCCAGGAGAACTTAACACAGCAACACTGCTACTGAATGTTTTTTGCTTTTACTTTTTCTGGAAAAGAATTTTTGGGCAACCATAATAATTTGAATTCTTAATATAATAGAAGATCTAAGAAGGTAGGAAAATAATTGAGTTATCTAGAACTATTTTTATAATACAAAAATAGAATTAGATATATAATTATTACAATTTTTTGAAAGTCCATGTGATTTAGACTACTTCCTATAGTTTGGTTATTACTTTGCAACCATGTAATAAAGGCAAACTTAGAGCACAGCAAACTGATTGCTGTTACACTAGAAAGATCAGCAATTCACATTTGGGTTTATAGCAGTTATTTCTTGTTTGATAATGATTTAGGTCTTATGAATCTTAGTGCATTCTTAATGTATTCCTTCAGGCTTCTATCTATTTCCATAGTCACTACACAGAGGGTGTGGTCCATTCTGCCTGATTCCATGACCCCTGGAACTTTCATTGGTAATATTTTAACTTCGGGGTAGGATGATATTCAAAAAAGATCTCTGGCATTTAATTATTGCCTCAGATTTTCTTCATCTTACATATGACTCCATACATAGCTTTATAGACAGGAACTACAAGGAAAGTTTTGCTATGGCCTGTGAGCCTCTATTTGATTCTCTTATGCTCTAATTACTAGAAATGTAAGAATAAGAAAAAATGATAGATATTATGTAACTTATAAAAATACAATTTAACAAAGCTCATTTTCTTAATAATTTGACTCAAAATACTTCCAAAAATACTTCTAAAGCCCTGTACTATTAGAATGGATGAAAATGTTAAAACTAGATTAAATGCCTTAAAAGCTATTGTTACAAATATCAGTAATGAGCTTTCTGCTCTCAAATTCCAACAAAGGCTTAAATGACATGCTGACTACAAGTATCTCTGTGTTATTGTAACCAAATATCATACTTCCCAATGAAATTTGGAAAAAATTAAAAATTATCTAGTGGGTTTTTGGCACGACAATAATAATGATAACACCCAGGATATTCAGAAAAACAGTATCTATATAATGAATGCTGCGTCTCTAAATGATCAAATAACTCATGATTTAATTGGCTTTAATCCTAGAAACATGTTGAAAAATACTGCATGGTACATTATTGGAAAGATATGTTTGCTACTAATTCTTTTTATATCATAATAATAAGTTTTCATACCTTAGAACAAGGATCCAAAAACAAATTAATTACCCCTCACTTGTGCTTAAAATATAAAAGGGGAGAAGCTCAGAGCCATCTGTGAACTGTCTATAAATCAAATCAACATGGTAGCCATTGAATAGGAAAGTCTGGTTTTAAGAACACCCAGCAGCAAGAATGCTATTTTAAGAATGCCCAATTTATGTGACTCCTTACATAGTTCTGTTAACAAATTTATCACAGCACCAGAGATAGGAAGATCCACTAAAGCTACACAACCACACAACCTCTCAGAAATGGGTAGGGCTTCCTAGGATGCCAAACTATTTTATGCAAGACCCCTGCCACACTGAGAAGCAAACCTCTTCCCAACTTACTCCTGACTTTGATGTACTACTCCTTAAATAATAAATCGGAGTGCTGCTTATCTCTTTCAATTGCCATAATTTTTCATATTTTTCCATACTTTTGGTAACATATTTTCATGCATTGGCTAGACATAAACTACCAAGCTGACTCTGTGCCATCATTGTTGGAGAATTGGAGAAAACCATGGTTACTAGCCTGGTGACAGATGGATAGGCATCACATGACCACTTGGCAGATTCTGAATCTCATTTGAGCCATGATAACCCTGGTTTTTACAGCTTACAGAATAGACTCAGAAGAGAATAAAAGAAGGTTTCAGGACAGTACATCAAACTTGTAGTTCTCTCAAGGGCATCTGCCTGAGTCAGGTCATGCCTTATGGTGTTAAGGGGAAACACCACTTTCCAATGACTGGAGTTTCACACAGTACAGAGTCTACTCCTTCAGGATGTCTATCATTTCATGTGTGTGTGGTGTGTGGTGTGTGTGTTTTGTGTAGTAAATTAGATTCCATGCTCCACCATATTTATATTGCAGAGCTCAAGTGAGTCCTAAACGAGTGTTTAATGGTAAACTCAAAAAGCTTATGGCATTGCCAATCCTTGAGATATCCGAAATTCCTCCCTGTGGAGTTTTTACCAGTAAAGTGTTTATGCTAACCTGCCAATGACTCTAAGAGAGAATACATATCTGCAAATACGGAAGCAATTTGGATGAAGATATGTGTTCCTCCTTGTTGGGCAACACCATCACAGGGTGGGAATGCTAACATAATAGGCAGCTCAGATTCCAAACCTCTAGTCTAGGAAAAGAGGATGCTGGCAGAGATAAACACCAAGATATCCCAAGGTAGACTTGTGGACCTTAGGTTAAAATATTTTTAAAATCCAAGTATGAAAAGGAAAAAGAACTCAAGATGATAAAATACTGTTGTTTCATTTAGACACAAGAAGGTTGTCAGTGTTCTGATTCAAATCTTAGTCCTCCTCAAAGCCAAACTTACTAATTTTTGCCTCCAGGAATGATGCTGACAATAACAGTGCAGGAAGATCTGAACCAGCTACATCGTATCAAAATTTGCTTATAGAAAAATTAGTACTCATAAATTTAATAAATAGATTCAGATTCTTTAAAGTCCAAATAACCTAAATATTTTAAAATTAATTTAAATTGGTTAAAAGACAAAAATTAAAATGTCTTCAAAATTACTAACCATATTTTTCTATATGACAATCAACAGTATTAATGTCTATAAAATATTTAAAGTGTAATATTCATTGCTTCTAGAATTTTTCTTTAACAAAAACAGATGGTTTTTACTATTAACTACACTGGTATCTTGGTTTTATGAGTAATTTAAAGTTAACAATTAAAATTGTAAATTAGGTTAAATATAAATTAAGCATGAGTTTGTTAGACATTTAATTTACAAAGTTAAGATACTAAAATAGTAATTGCTAATTTCACTACACCTGACTACTTGAATTCATAATGTAATATATATTTGTCTTTATATTTAAGAACAAGTACTTTATAGACTAACTCACCATAAGAATCACTGACTTACTTGAGGAAAACTGTCATGAAGACTTTATTGACCAGTACTGTCTCTCAGCATTCCTTTCACTCTCCCAGCATTTCATGACCTATTTACAAAACAAATGCTTTTCAGAGACCTAGTAAATCAGTGGGAACACAGCACTGTGGACTGTTCCTGTTTGAAAATATGGAAGTAAACTTCACTGAAAAAATTCTTCACTGAGGAATATATAAATATGTAAGGGGCTTACACTAACCTGCCATTGATGTGAATGTATACATACATACATATATATATATATGTGTGTGTGTGTGTGTGTGTGTGTGTGTGTGTATAAAGTTTAACCCTCACTAGCAATTAATAGATATTAAAAGAGAAATAGAAATTAAAAGTACTCTGAGATTCCATCTCACTACAATCAGAATGGCAATTATTAAGAATATAAGTAACAATAAGTCTTGGTGAGGTGGCAGGGGAAAACGTACACTCATAAATTGTTGGTGGGACTGCAAATTGGTGCAACCACTGTGGAAAGCAGTATGAAAATTCCTCAGAAACTTGTAGTGGCACTACCATTTGTGCCAGTTTTCCCACTCCTTGGTATATACCTAAAGGACTTAAAATAACCATACGAGAGTAATGCAGCCACAGCAATGTATAAAGCAGCTCAATTCACAATAATTAAGCTATGAAACCTAACTAGGTGTGCTTCAGCAGATAAAATGTGTTGAAAAATGTGGTGTATATACAAAATGGATTATTACACAAGCATAAAAAATAAAATTATTGCATTTTCCCGTAAATAGATGAAACTGAAGACTATTATGCTAAGTAAAATAAGCCAGTCCCCCCAAACCAAAGGCCAAATATTCTCTCTGATAGGTGGATGCTAACACACAGTAAGGGATAATGAGAAAGGAATAAAATATTTTTGAATTAGACAAGGAGAATATGGAAAGGGAAGGCAGATTGGAATAGTAAAGACAGTAGAATGAATCAGACATAACTTTTCTATGTTCACATATGAATACAAAACCAATGAAATTACACATTATGTATAACCACTAGAATGGAATTCTAATTAGGGTAAGTTATATTCTGTGCATTTATAATATGCCAAAATACACTCTACTGTCATGTATATCTAAAAAAAAATCCAATAACAATAAAAAAGGGATGTTCTCTCTGGGCCAGTAAAAGATTTTTTACCATTTAAAATACTGATTGGGGAACTATTGGACAGCTTAAAGGGAGGCACTGGAAAATTAAAAGACCTAAATTTACAAACGACTACAAAGATTGAGGCTCACCATCTGACAAACACATAGGTGGATTACAGATGAAATATGCATATCCTTGGGCATAACTCTTAAATATATAAATATGAGGAAAAGTGTGGATTAAAGACTAAAAAATTCCTTAAAATCAGTTTATAAGGGGTTCCACACTGTAATCTTTTTTTTTTTAATTTTAATTTTTATTTATTTTTCTCAAAAGTTGCATTTAAATACATGTTATCAAACATAACAGAAAAAAAAACAAATTTTCAGAAGCTGTACACACTATTCACTGAAAATATTTGTTGAGGCAAATAGAAAAAAAAATTATTACAATCATAATTTTTCTAACTTTGCACAAAATTATAAGCAGATTA
>PVHX01021718.1:0-21655 GCA_004024805.1 Geosciurus inauris
AAATAAATAAAGATTAAAATTAAAGAGCAAAACAACTAAAAAAAAAAAAGCTGAGACACTGCACCTTATGGAGATGCTTTTATTGGGTGTAATTCTTTATATTCATATTATACTTCCCATCTCTTGGCTCTTACACCTCATTAACACTTCAGTGAGGTTGTAAATAAAGAAATTATTTCTGTTTCAAACAGTTGAGGAATCGAGTTTGGTTGGTTGGTAGGTTGGGTTTTATTCTTTAGGGTTTTTTTGGTTTTGGGGTTTTGGTTTTTTGTTTTTGGGACTGGGGATTGAACTCAGGGTTGTTGTACTACTCAGCTACATCCCCAGCCCTTCTTATTTTTTATTTTGAGACAAGGTTTTGCTGAGTTGCTGAGGCTGACCTCAAATTTGTGATCCTCCTGCCTCATCCTCCAGGATCACTGGGATTACAGCATGTACCACCACACCCAGCTAGGAATCAAGGTTCAAAGAAGTGAATTAAGCTCTCCGAAATGTCATGGAGAATCAAAAGACCCAGAACTAGAATCCAGGTCTTGCTAAACTCAAGTCATTGTGCTTTTCATCTCACATTGCTTAAGAAAGTCAGATGTGGGGCTGGAGTCGTGGCTTAGTGGTAGAGCGCTTGCCTCGCATGCATGAGGCACTGGGTTCCATCCTCAGCACCACATGCAAATAATAAATGAATAAAATAAAGATCCATCAACAACTAAAAAAAGAAAGAAAGAAAGTCAGATGTGTCACCAGTGATTGCTGAAGTATATCTTAGTCAAGAGTGTGAGGTGTAGAAGATGCTGCCTATTTGTATACTGAGAAACTGCTTGTCTGCCCTCAGGATGCTGGTATGGAAGTTTCCAGGGCATCTGTGTGTGCCTTGCTCAGGAGACTCACAGATTCTAGGAAGGCATAAATAAACAAGTCATTGGGTGCAGCTGGAGCACAGGTTAGCAAAGAGAAAGCCTGGGTTCTGGCCCTAGCTCTATCACTAGCTGTGTGATCTTAGATAAATCATTTCCTGTCTTGAGACTTGAGCATCATTGACTATGCAGAGAATTGGATTGGTTCTGGAAATGGATAGTGGTGAGGGTTGCACAACATTGTAAGTATACGTAATGCCTCTGAATTGTAGGATTAGAAATGTTTGAATTGGAAAATTATGTTATATATACTTCACATGGTAAAAGAAGAATAAAGGGAGGAGAAGGAGGAAAGTTATACTAGATGATCTCCCCTGCTGAGTCTATGACATTTGAAAGACTAAGACTGGAACCACAGACAGACTGGCATTCTGATCTCATGGGGACTCCACACCCTTTTGTGGCTTTTCAGATCCTCTTGACCCTACTCTAGATCCTGTCAGCACCAGACCGCTTAATGGCAGCTTGTCATTAAAATTTGTGGCAGCTCATCATTAAAAGCTCTATAAATCTTGGCTAACCCAATATGAATGGAAGGGAACCACTGACAGACAAGCAGAGGCTTCTTACAGGTGGTTGACAGTTGCCATACTCTGCGATACCATCTTCGACCACATTTGTTTCACCTGCACAGGAAAGCTGTGCTCATTAGCCCAGGCTGTGTGATGAGGGAAAGGTGGGGAGGCAGCCTCAGCTTGTTGAAGTGGTAACTGTTTATACCCAGTAGAGTTAGGAAGTTTTCTGTAACTAGAAAGCTGATTGCTTTCTTTCATTTAAAAAATTTGTTTTCTTCAATTCCGTTTCTACTCCCCTACCAAAACCTAGTTATTCACTAAGCAAGCATTTGCTGAGGGGACATAGTAAGTGTAGTTTTAAGCTCTCACCCTAGCTTCTGCCACAGATTCATGGAATCTTCATCCTGGAAGGGCTCTGGCAGAGCCCAGCCTCACCATTGGCAGTCCAGTTTGTACCCCCTTTCTACTCTCCTTACATTCTTATAGAAGTGAATTTTTTTATATATTTTTAGACATTGATGGACTTTTATTTTATTCATTTATTTATATGCAGTGCTGAGAATCGAACCCAGTGCCTCACACATGCTAGGCAAGGGCTCTACCACTGAGCCACAACCCCAGCCCCTGGAATTTAATTTATTTAGCCTTATGCCACTTTCTCTAAATTATAGGAGTTCCATTGGAGAAATTATAATGCTCAGTTCAATTAATGTTTCTGTGTCATTAGTCAGGAGTCATGTTAATTTCCAGGGTCTGTTTGTCCGCCAGGGAGCTCTAATTTCCTACTGGGGAAACAACTTATGTCTGAGAAGACAGGGCATCCTGAAATCTTGCTGCAGCCTAAGTCATTTGATTAGGAATCTGCTTTACATAAAGGATTGGCATTTTTTATTTGCCACCACTTAGTCTATTAAGTGGAAAGGCTGAGCCCCATGATACCAAGGATGACTTCAGAAGAGAAACCTAGATAATGAAAGTAATGCCCCATTGTTGATGGAACCAACCATGTGTTTCCTATAGGGTTTTGCAGTTTCTAATTAAAATGTTGTTTTAATCAAAAGCTTCCCTGTATTTTATGGCATTTTCATGACTCTTTCTAAACTCCTTCCCATTTAATTATTATAATGAACATAATTAGTATATGCTGTCAGCCCTTCACTTTATTTACATTTTGTATTGGATAATTAAATGTGGTCTGATAATTAAATTAACTTGAATGACAAATTATTCAACTGCTTGCATATTAGTATATTGGGAATAAGCACCTTTGCATATTCATCTTGGTTAGTAACTGCCTTTTCCATTTGGACAGGGCTCTTAGATTCTGCTATTGGAGCTATAGTCTTGTGATAGTTGAAAGGAGGGATCCTGTTAGCCCACCAGCCTCATTCAGCTTGTCTATAGTAAAGTCCATGCTGATCTTGTAATAATCTGCTCGGCACTATGTCAAAGACTTTTAAATGCTTCTGGGTGAATCAGTACAGGCAGGAAAGCTAGACAGTGAGGCTCTATCTGAGGCTGTATGACATGTGTTTTCCAAGTCTTTCCAGGTAATTTGATGACTTAGAAAAAAAAAATAATCAATTTGACGAAGGGTTCCTAAAATGACTCCGTTATACTCACCTCAGATATTTCTCTGAACACAGAAAGAGCTTTTCTAGTTTGATCTCTTCTGCAGATAAGGAAGGCATAGTTGTATTTTAAGAGTGGCAGTTAGGACTGGAGGTGTCGCTCCATGAGAGAGCACTGGCCTAGCATATGGGAGGCCCTGGTTCAATCCCCAGCACTGAGAAAGGAAAAAAAAAAAAAAAAAAGCATCAATTCTCCAGAATCTCATTCCAACTTTTTAGAACTTTCAGAAATAGCTTAAGTCCTGTGCAAACATTTTTACTATACTCTGCCTTTTCCAAAGGTGGATGATCAGTCCTAGGTCACACCCACTTGGTAAACTCACCTAGTCCCATCCCTGCCCATGAACCACAGCTATAGTGGGCTCAAACTGGAAACTCCAGCACTCAAGGCCTTTCTGTTCTTAGTGTGTGTGTGTGTGTACACACGCACTTAAATTTCCATTTTTCTAGGAGAGAGATGCATAGCGCTAGTAGGGCCTTTCTCTTCTCTTGGTGTTGGCAGCTCATTCTTTAGCTATCACATATGCAGCTTCCTGTGTTTTCTTTCCTTGACAAATACAACTCCTTTAATAAGATAGAAATTCATCACATCTAGGGAAGAACCTAAGAATTAAATAATATAACCATTTTGGAACCAACTTACTCTCAGTGTAATAGCACCAAAGAAAAATCTGGAGTTTTAGGGCCAAAAATAGAACAAAAATTTCTAATTAACAATGACTTCTGCCTAAACATTTATTTTAAGACTTCTAATGAGTGACATAGCTGATGTGAGAATGGAGAAGCTTGCCAATTAGTGATTCAGGCCAGTTGTATTAAAAGTCACCACCTTCACAGAATCCAAATGAAAAATACCTTTTACTTTCCCATCATTTTGTGAATTTTCCTATACAAGGTTAGTGCAAAGTGCCATATGTTCATATTAGGAACACTTCTTTACTTCTACTATGTTCGTATTAGAAACACCTCATAAGGAACTCTGGCTAGAGCCAGTGGCTGCACTTCCAGGAGATAAACTGGGTAGACAACAGCCAACCCAAAGAGTGTGCACAGAGCCCTCAAGCCTAAAGACTTATGGCCAAGACAGTAAGTCGGTAGCACTATGGGGCAAGAACCATTCTCTCCCTTTGTTAAGGGATTGATTCCTGATTTGTGACTCACTGTAATTCCTACAGATCCTCCTGCTTGAGGCTGATGCAGTGATAGTTAAGGAAGCACTAAGTGGACTCCTTGAATCAGTCTACAGTTGAGGTTTTGAATCTGAACTCTGATGATAGTAAGAGTCAGATGTTATGGTGATTAAGAGCATAAGCCCTTTCCTAACACTGTGACCTTGCCCAAGTTACTAAAGGCTGAAATGGAGATCATGCATCGCTACTTCCTAGGTGGTGGTTTGAATTAAATAGACAACACAGGGCCTGACTTATGGTAAATGCTCCAAAAGATAGCTGCTGCCGATCCTGCCTGCCCCATTGTCATCGCCTCTGTTACTGGATAATACATCTGATTACCTGAAGAATCTTAACAGTAGACAGACTTCATGGCTGTCACAGTGATTTGAAAAGAAACAGGATTATACAGGTAAACTGTCCTTCCCTTACTAGTCTTCCCAGTTTCCCCTTTTCAGAAAACTCAGATTTAGAACACTCTAATATAGTAACTGTCATGAAATCCTAACATCACAGCTTGGAAGTTCTAAGTTAGCTGTAGTTTCATTCCACTGAACTATAAAATATTGTAAATCCACTAAGATCCTTCAGCAGTGGCCATGAGTGTGTAAGTAGGGCCATTGTGAGTACTTAGTTTAGCCACAAAGTGACATGAAGTTAATCATCCCCTCTGAGCTCCATGCCAAGACCAGGCCTTGCTTCAGGGCAATGGAAGATGCACAAAGTGAAGCCAAGCACTAAACCCTCAGCAGCATCTTCCCAGAATGCCCAACTCAGATCCTCTGCACAAGGTTCAAAGACGAATGCTGCTGCCAGGTCAGGTGTGTGCACAGACCTCAGGTGTTCTTTGCTCACTTCAGAATCTTCTAATGGGAGATCAAATATACACTAGAAAATGAGACCAGCAGCAATATTTGTCAGTTTAACTCAAAACAAGTGATAAATCTAATTTTTCTGAACCTGCTTTGATCTTCAGTAATAGAGGGAGCTTTTTAATAAATGATTGAGATAGACTGTAAAGACTTGGTCTGTAATCACAAAGAAAACACATCTCCTGAAATAGGGAAATTTATATGACCATCAGTCACAGAAAGCCCATCTTCATGGAACCTATACTAGCATAGCATTCAGGGTGGCTAGATCCTTTTACAGCATTATTGCTATGTGACACTAGGCACATCACTACTCTTCTCTAAGCTTTAGTTTTCTGTCTGTAAAAAGAGGTAGGCTGGCCAGGCAGTGGTGTATGCATATGATTCCAGCCATCAGGGAGGTTGAGGCAGGAGGATCACAAGTTGAGGCCAGACTCAGCAACTTTGGAGACCCTGCCTCAAAATAAAAATTTAAAAAGAGCCGGGTAGCGCTGAGTGCAGTGGCACACGCCTATAATTCCGACACTTTGGGAAGCTGAGACAGGAGAATTGGCGAGTTCAAAGCCAGCCTCAGCAATGGCGAGGCATTAAGCAACTCAGTGAGAGCCTGTCTCTACATAAAACACAAAATAGGGCTGGGGATGTGGCTCAGTGGTCGAGTGCCCCTGAGTTCAATTCCCGGTACCAAAAAAATTAAAAAATAGAAAAAATAAAAATAAAAAGAGCTGGGTATGTTGCTTAGTGGTAGAACTTCCCTGGATTCAACCCCCAGTATTTAAAAAAAAAAAAAAGACCAGGTGCTTGGAGGGCTCTTCAAGCTATGATAGAGAATGAATTTATAATTCTAAGGTGAATTTGGAAGTTATGACTATACCAACATTCAGATAATTTAGTCATTTTCATTTCTAAGTTCAGTAATTACAAATACTCCACTCTAGCACATTAACCTCCTGACTGTTCCTTAAATATACCTTTCACATCTTTCACCTCAAGCCATCATCCTTGCTGCTTTCTGCCTAGAACTTTTCCCTCAGATATCAGCATAGCACAAGGCCAGGTGATGCATACCTGTAATCCCAGCAACTTGGGAGGCTGAGGCAGGAGGATGGCAGGTTCAAGGCCAGCCTTGGCAACTTTAGTGAGACCCTGTCTCAAAACAAATAGGGCCAGGGATGTAGCTCAGTACTATAGCACCCCTGGGTTCAGTCCCCAGCACTGAAGAAAGAAAAAAGAGGAGGAAGAGAGGGAAGGAATAAATCAGCATGGTTTGAGGGGCTTACTTCCAAAGGTTTTTTTCTCAGATATCATGTTATCAGAGCACCTTACTGTAGTACCTAAAATAGTGTGTGAGCCCTATGGTCACTATTTTCCCTTTACCCTGCTTTAGTTTTTTTTCCACTCATTTATTACACTATGGCATTTATTTATTTAGTTTGTTTTATTTAGTGTGTCTCCCTACCCCACTAAATTAAGTTGCCAGTGCCTGGCAGTACTGGGCTTGTAGAAGTTGCCTAATAAATATGTGTTGAATATTAGATGTTGGAAATGACACAAGTCTTTCCTATGTATAATGCTACAGAAAAAGTTAAAATGGCCCCAGGTTTTTGAAAGATGCATTACTTCAGTTTTATTGACCAGATCTCGTGGAAGTGACTTGGCTAAAAGCTCACTTTAGCTATTTCTCTGGCACTATAATGTATCTTTCAACCTATTCTAAAATAAATATATTAGTTTAAGGTTTTTCTGAAACCAGTAGAATTGAGATCCAAAGGAAACTACCATGTTAAGGTTTGGCCAGTCCTGTGTGTGAGAAAATGGCAATGTGTGAGGGAAGCTTTGAAGGCAGAGTTGGGTGTATATCCCAACTCTTCCTTCCACTCAGGGTATTTGGCCTTGGGCATAAGTTATCCAGAGTATTGCTTTCCCCAGCTATATCAGAAACAAGAGTCCTACTCACAGAGTTGTTGAGAAGGTGATATATCCTTTTTACTCAGGTCCCAGGTTTATTCAACTCACACTATACGAGTAGATGCCTTTGAGGTCTTTTCTCCTAAGATTGGTAGCATTATCACAACAAATCTACTCTGACACATTGGTTTAAGAAAAAGCCTTTTGACAGGTATGTCCAACTCTAAGAGAGCATACAGTGGAAAAATCTACACTTAAAGTTATAAAGTCACCATATCATTCATTTTAATAGCAAGTTTTCTGGGGGCTTTTCAAAATACATTCCTTCAATCTCTTCTCATATAGTTCTTTTGAGAATGTGCAGTCTACCATCAGATGCACACTCCTAGCCAGAAAACTAGTGTTTTGGGGGCCTGTACAAGTCTGTGCTCTTATAGCTTGATGAGGGGAGCCTCGGCTCTGGAGTCGGGCAGAACAAAGCACTAGTTCAGCTGTACCTCTTACTAGCCCCGTGATCCTGAACAAACTACTTGCCTTCATGGTGCCTATTTCCTCACCTATAAAATAGAGATCATATTATAACACCTCATGGGGTTGTTATACAAAATACATTAGATCACTCACCTAGTGATTAGCACATTCCCTGACCCAGAACAAATGGTAACACATGATATCATTATTGAAATTAGCATTGTCTGCCTCTAGATTCCCTGCACTTAATGAGAAAAGCCCTTGAGTATGCATTCCAATCAATTCTAGCACTTACTACCACCTTAAGTAAGCCACTCTGCTGTCAGAGCATGTTTCCCCATCCGTTGAGAAAATGGGAAAAGCTCCATATGTCCCCTGTCTACAGGGTTCTTCTGAGGACCCAAAAGATGTAAAAGCACCAGGGGGTCTTCCTCTTGCAGAGTCTCTGGGCTGCTACTCAACATGCTGCTCTGACACAGCCACCAAGGGGCCTTAGTAGGGTCAGTCTGGCTCTGGCCAGCTGCCAGCTCCTTTCCCAAGGACCACGCCTGGTTCAGCTGAACATACCTGACAGGTGATAAACATATGCTTGTCTGGAAGGCAGTGAAGGAGAATCTCCACTCACCACCTTGGGCTGCAGAAATAGGAGGGAGGAAGACCTCACACCCAAATAACTCTCTTCTATATGGGCGATGGCTAAACTGAAAACACACCACAGAGATAACTCAAAGGTGCACTGAGATTGCATTAGGAAGAGAAACTGGAAAATGGTTCACATGAATCAATGTGAACATTTAATGGGCCTTAATTGGAACCTTATCCTACTATACTTAGAGCAGAGAGATGAAAGCAGAAGAAATCTGAGAGACCATTTATTTCACTTGAGAAAGCAGTAAACTGAAACTACAAAAAGATTTGACTACTATTATATTTTTATGATTAAATAAAATTGTCATAGACTAGTGCTGGCGAGCCCATAAATGCTCCATGGAATGCATCCATGGTCTCTGGCAGCTGTTAGATTGTGACCAGAAAACCTATCGGCCTATGCTCTGCATTTGTTAACCCACTGTTCTTACACCACCCAGGAGCTCCATAATGAGGAAAGTTTGTCCCTGGTTCTCCTGTTGGCAGAGTCCAAAAGCTCCTTGGAATGTTTGTGTTTTAAGGCATTATTAAATATTGTCCATCCACTTATACACATATCCTGCTAGTCTGTAATGGACATAGTCTTTCCAGTTCGGTGTGTGTATGTGTGTCTAAGTGATCAGTTCTCTTAAAGAAGCTGATTAGAAAATCAGAATAGGTATTAGTTGAGAATTTTAAGTTGTCATATTGTATGCAATGACTTTTTTCATTCCTTCTTAAGAAAAAAATACCTTCCAAGCTCTTCCTCTTTTACCGTATTTAAATGTTACATCTGGAGGTATGGGCAGCACAGGATACGGTCGGTGTGTGAATGCTTACAACACAGGATTATTCAATTTCTGCAAACTCACACACCTTCAGAGATCATCTAGTCCAACTCTTCTCGTGGCCAGAGAAGATAAGGACTTGCTCCAGCTCACTGGAATTAGGCCTCCTAGAGCATTCATTATTCAGTGTGTTTTGTGACCAGCTTTCCCCTCAGTCCCCCACCCCCAGTGGCATAGATAATGCAAATACATAGAAAATCTAAAATAGAACAGTCACAAATTATAGAACCTGTGATTCTTAGGGTTGGCCAAGTATTTGAGATAATTGAGCCTAGCCTTCTTGTGCTACAGGATGTGTTCAAAAGGAATTTAAAACAAACTTAAGTGGTAACTCTTTTCCTTACAGAATAGACAACATGAAAGAAGGAAAAAGGCTCTAGTATAGAACAGAAATCTGGAAGGTGACCTGTTCTTGGGGAAATGACAATATCATGAGCTTTGTGTCCACATGAGCACCCTTTCTTTCATTTATGAACTAAGTGCCCATCCTATGTCAAACCATGTGCTGGGAGATGCGGAAACGGATACACCCCAGACCTTGTCCTTGTGGAGTCTATAGCCCGGAAACAGTGCCATTGGTGCTAAGACTCTTTCCTTCCTTCAGCAAACATTTAATGAGTGTGTGTAACATGCCAGGCACTGTTCTAGATATCCAGGATACTGTGTGAAGCAAAATAGACAAAATCCCTGCCGTCCAGTTGCTTATTTCCTGGAGCAAGGAGGGGGACAGATGATAAACACACCTGGACTTATGCAAGAGGTCACTCTTGGAAATATGTCACAACAGAGTTGATTCCTGAAAGTGAAGTAGAGACTTACCATGTAGCAAGTTAGGAAAGACATTGTAGACATAGGAAAGAAACTGAGCATAGTTACTGCCATGTAAATAGCCTGGCACTTACCAAGACTACAAGCTACTTGTTCTGACTGGAGTTCCGCATTTAGGGAAAAAGCAATAGCTAAGACTGAAGAGGCAGGCAGGGCCAGGGCCTGAGGGACCTGTGTGCAAGACCAGAACCTGGGGATGATCCTCTAGAAGATGAGGAGCCTCTAAATGTTACTAGGAAAAGGAGGATATGAAGCCTGTGTCAGAGTCCCCTGCAGTATGTGGAGAATGGAAAGACGGGCAGTGGGCCTCCACACTGAAGGCCCAGTACTGGGAGCAGTATCCTTGGTTCTGAAGTGTTATTCTCTCTTACAGGAGTAGAATTAAGGGACCTGCACGGAGCCCCTTTTCATATCCCTCTGCTAGTAGCACCCTGGACATGGCCTATTTCTCACAGGAAGCTGGTCAGAGGCCTTTGCAGTTTTCCCTGCAGGGGCCCAACAGGACACGAGGAGAGCCCTGTTTCTCTAGGATCATTGGTTTCCAAAGTCTGTGAGAGGCCAAGCCCCCAGCCACTGACTTTAGCTTCTAATGACACCAGCTGCTTCCCTCCCTCCTTCCCTTCTCTGTCTCTCATCCTTCCTCCTTGATGTTCTGCTACTACTATATAGCAATGAATCCTGGGACCACCAGGAAGAATGTTACTACTCCGAGGGCCTCCCTCCCTCACAGTCTGCCAAGATCTCTGCCTTTAATCTCATCCTAGAAATCATTTTATGGGAGAAGCCAATTTGGGAGAAGAATTTGTTTGCAGTGCTAGCCAAAAGAATATTTGTGTTTCTTTGCTCTAATTTTTATTTGATTATATATGTGAACAGACACTGCAGATTTTTCTCCTGAGATATTAAAGCCACCATTCCCTACCCAACCCACCAAAGCATCAGATTAAAGAAATGAGGTGTATGTGAGGGGCATGCCATTTTCTTTATATAGAGGTCACAGGCCTCAAGGACCCTTTTGTCATATTGCTTCTGTCCTAGGCCTCTGCTCCAGGTGTAACACACTGGACAAGAGCAGTGTGGAAGAGGTGCTGGGCCAGTGCACTGCAGAGCCTGGCCGCCGCGGCTGCTGCCTCTTCAGCATTGCAGCAGGGCTAGTTTTGTGGAGAATGCAACAACGACTTTGTTTCTACTCTGCTAGAAAAATATTCTTTGTTCCAATGATTTACAGACTCTCTCAGCTGTCTGTTTTAATGAATTTAGATGTCTAGACACCTATATTTGCCCCTCTGTTGAGGACATTTTGTCTCTGACAAGAAAAGGAAAAAAAATCAAGAATTCTTCAGTTTAAAGAATTTGCCTTGGTGGGATTTAACTATTTACATTCATTTCTGTCTGGCTCCATATCCTACTCACCCTGCCACACTGGCCGACAGAACTGGTTTGGCCATCTCTCAATGTGTGCTTAAAGAAACTGCTGCAGCCCCACCTGCCCCCATTACCTATACCATTGTGCTAAGAGGCCAGTGGCTCAGATAGGGTGCTTCCCAGAGTACCCATCATCTAACAGATTCAAAGATAGCACTAGCTAAAGACCTTGAAAGCCCTGGGATGAGCAGCCCAGGACCCTGGTATTGTAGATACAGGCCCCAGGAGTCAGGTTTGAGAACCAACATTGATTCATTCATTCATTCATTCATTTGTTCATTCGCCCAGATAGTTAATGAACATCTATCATGAATCAGGAACTGTATTAGGCACTATGACACAAACCGGTAACGTAGCAGTGAATAAAAGGGACATATAACCCCTGTCCTGATATAGCGTATATCCTGCAGACTATTAAAGACTGAGGATTCACATCAGTATGTCTTTGCCTAAACTGCTATGTATCTGGAGCAAGGCCAGGTATGGTTGCCTTCTGGTCAATGACAGGGCTAGGGTCCCAGTAACATAAGTATTAAGAAACTTGGCAAAGGGAAAAGGGGGGAAAAACAGAGCTTTCTAAAACCATTGATGGAGTCCTCTTAAATAAGGAGATAATTAAGAATCACTTTTAGATCTTAGCAAAATCGGCAGATTGAAAGTAAATAGGTAAAACAAAACATGAATGTTTTCTGTTGTGTTTGTTTTGTTTGTAGGTGAGCTCTAAAGAGCTAGAGATTTTACTGTAAAACACCATGGTTGAACTGTTATATATGTAGGAGGCCAAGAAACTGCTACGGAGCCTTTTCCTAGTTTATTGTTCAGTGTCATGGTTTTGATACGGTCAGGGAATAAACTGTTCTCATACAAGTGAATTTTCCTCCTGTCAGTTTACCGGTTTATTTCCAGCAGTCTTCTTTTTAATTTGCTGAGTCCAATTTCCCAGAGGCAAGAAAACCTACTTTTACTGAATTGCTTCTAAAATGTGAATGGGTAAGCTGAGTTGGAGTTTGTAGAACTTTGCTGTGAATAACTGGTCTGGATATTGTTGAAAGACAGGGCAGTGTAAGGAGGTCTTTGACTTGCTCGGTGCCGCCCTCCATGCTTGGCCAGAATAGATGCTTAGTAAATACTTGATGAATAGACTGATCTTTATGCTTAGAGGCTTGCTTGTTCCCTTCCTGGCTTTTGGCTTTATTCCAGGTATTCACAGTTGGAAAAGGGGGCCACTCAAAGGGGATAGGACAATTAGGCTGTTTTCCATGTATGTAATACGATGGGGCCATCCTAGCCACTCTCTTTGGGATCCTATGGAAAAAATGGGGCAGCGTCATTTTACAGATGTGAAGTCTTCAAGCTCTCTCCAGGCCTATTGCATTCTGGACAAGACTTAGGACCTAGTAGTGCCCCACTTCCACTTTCCTTTTTTTTTTCTGTTTTAACTTTAGCTTTTTGGCAAAACTGTACCAAGACCATACCAAGTATTCATATCGTTAATATTAATATATTTTATATAATAGCATTTGTTTCAAAATTCTAAGATCAGAGGCTAGACATTTAGTGGGCACTGCCTCTTTCAATCACTACACTTATGGCAAGAATTTTGCTCTTGTGGTTCATTCAGAGACCTCTAGAAGCACTACAGATTGACAGAAGGTGTGGAGTTTCTATTTATACAGATGGATTCATCACCAAATCAAAAATTCCAGACAAAGTGTTTCAGACTTCACCTGCAGACCATGAAATATGGTGGGGATCCACAACACCTTCATAAACTGCCTATTGTTACCAGAATAAAAACTTAAAAAAGACACACATTGGGGAAAGGACCTAATAAAGATGCTTAGATTCAAAAAAACACATTCCCTTCAGTGAATACAAAACTGAAAGTGGTTAAATATTTAATAAGAGTCAAGCCCCTGAAGTTACCACAAGGACTTCCAACAGAGAAGAACATGAATAACACAGGCTTCAAGAGCACTAGGAAATTAGCATGCAGTGGCATTGAAAACCTGTGGATCCGGAAACCATTAAGTCCTGATGCCATAGAAGCTTCAGATTTAAAATGCAAAGTGTTCTGGCTTGGTGGTGCAACCTGTAATTCCAACTACTCAGGAGACTGAAGCAGGAGGATCACAAGTTCAAAGCCAGCCTTGGCAATGTAATGAGACTCTGTCTTAAAATAAAAATATTTTTAAAAAGGTGTTAGGGGCATAGCTCAGTGAAAGAGTACTTGCCTAGAATGTATGAAGTCCTGTGTTCAATCCCCAGTACCGGGGGGGGGGGGGGGGGAAGCAAATCATTTTTATTTAAAGATGGCAAGAGAGTGTTTTCATTAAAATATACCTTAAAACCCCCAAATATGTATATATGATCAGATTTTCAGTCACTCAGAACCTATTGAGGCCACTCCAAAGGCAGCTGACTACACAGCCATTGCAAGACAGTGCTCATTTTGCATCACATGTTCTAACAGTTCACTCTTGAGAACCTAGCCCCATCACCAACTGTTGTTGCTCTCAGGTTCTTGTATCTGATAATTTGAGACAAACCCAGCACAGCACAGCACATAGCCAAGAACTCGTTATTTGATACTGAGCCAGGAAGAGCTACATGTTTTTGAAGAAAGGCCTTTTGTGTTAGTTGAATCTGTATGTCAGTTGGTTTAGTTTGTTTAGAGTGGCAGTGTATCATCCTCATCTTCTTCTGGCCTGGCAATATCACGCAAGAAGAAGACTGACAACCAGTCATGAAAGTGAGCTCAGGCGTGGTGATAGAGAGCCCTCTGTCCAGGATGAGCCTGGGAGGGAAGAAGCCAGCAGTTAGGATTACGAGTGTATTACAGGCCTGGCTTCACCAATGACTGGCTGAGGGACCTGAGACAAGTCTCTTGAACTTTCTGAGTATCAGTTTCTTCCTTATAAGAGCATAATAATCCCTGTTTACCTACTCAGAGTTTAGCAACTGAGTTGATATAAGTAGAGGAGCTTTTGAGCCTCCTGAGTACTCTCTAGAGTTTCTGCTATGTTGTCTATTGCTGAGATTCTGGCAGTGAATTATTCTGGAAGACCTGCATTCCTTTGTACCACATGATGTATCAGTGTCACACATACCCACAAAAGAATGAAGATCTTTTCTGGACCTCTCCTTTTAACCTGGCCAGGGATTCCTGAGTTTATTCCCAGGACCCTGAAGATCCCAGTCTCAGATTCTTTCTAGAGGAGACAGCTTCTCACAAAATCCATACTAGCTATGCAGACCTGAGACAACAGAATATAGGCAACATGGAGGCCTCCAAGCCAGAAAATGGCATCTGTGCCTCATGAGCAAGATGTGGTATGATTCACCCACAAGGCACCAATGAGTGTTTTAACCAAGGGCTCTCTGTCACTTTGCTTCACGTTCACTTAAGTATCTTGTGAGGATTTTCTTTGGGGCTAGCCCTCTAGCAGAGCAGTGGAGGACAGTTTCTACCCTCCTGGAACTGGGGATTAAACTACATCTACTTAGACATATGGTGGCTGCTGTTGAATCTTTGAGTTGTAAAAGAAAGGCTGTGCTTGGCCATGGTGTCTAGGGAGACTTCTTGGGCTTCAGGATTTTGTTCAGTACTTCAAGGGAAACTCATTCTGGGAATGAATCAGGAACCCACATCAGCCTATTAGTTTTGGCTCTACCTGCTATTTTCAGATTGACAAATGTAGCACAACAGCCTCAACACATGCACACACAGTAAGTTAAGCCTCCGTTTTTCTGTACCATTACCTGTGTTTCTTGGATGGTGCTTATGTTGGGATTTTCTTTTCAGAGCTGTCAGAGTGCGTTTCCTACTTCGCCACCGCAAGATCCTGGCTGTCATCCCCAGCACTGTTTGCATAGCTCCTTCCTGTGCAGGCAGGGCCAGGGAGAGACCTCAGCAATGGCTTCCCAGGTACCATGAAGCTTGCTGATAGGTCCCAACCAGAGAGTAGGACTTGTCTCTGCTAGCCCCTCCACTTTAAAGAGGATGGGGGTAGGATGATGGAAAGTCTTACACTGGGAGGGGACATGTAGTCCTAATCCATGAGGATAAGACTCAGAATAGCAGGACTGGTGAGCCAACCAAATATTCATAACTAACTTTGTTTTGTACTTTGTGGTCACAGACATTGTCTCATTAGATCCTCATCTAAACTTTGAAGGCTTACATCTACCTGTTTTTATAGAAAGACCTTGAGGCTCAAATTAGTTAAGTGACCATAGCATGTCAGGACAGAGCCAGACCAAGAGCCCACAGCTACCAAAGGTCAATACTCTTGAGCCTGCAGGGTCATGCTCTGCAACCACTGAGAGCCACTGACCCAAGAAAAGCCACTCAACTTTGAAATGCATCTGGTTAGCCATGGCACTTTCCTAATAAAATCCCCTTCTGGCTGAGAAATGAGTCAGAGCTGCACTATTAACTGAATATGTTCTCCAAAAATTCATTTATTAAAGCCCTAACACCCAGTGTAACTATCTTTAGAGATAGGGCTTTTAGGAGTTAGTTAAGGTTAAATGAGGTCATAAGGATGGACCAGTGGTACTAAGAAAAGGTCATATGAGCATATGGTAAAAAGGCAAGCCATCTGCAAGTCAGGAAGCGGGCCCTCACCAGAACCTGATCCTGCTAATACCCTCCCCTCAGACTTCCAGCTCCAGAGCTATGGGAAATTAATTTAAGCCCCCCAGTCTATGCTACTTTGTTATGGCAGGTCAAGCCAGCTAATAGTCTGGTATTGAATATATAAAGGTCTTCCACTTAGGATTTTCTAGCCCAAATCTGATCCAGCCTTTAATGTCCAGTGCACCCTCAGTGCAGCCTTCCTCATTCACCTAGATAAGAGCAATCTCTCCTCCCGTGAGGCCCCCATGGCCTGCCTTAGCCTCCCCAGCCTCCTTAAATCATTGTCACATGTACATACTCATCTCCCGGAGGGCTAAAGCCTGATCTCCCTAACATGTCACATCTGCATTTGTGTGTTCAGAGAAGGGACCTTCTTTATTCTCTTTGTGTCTCTACAATATTAGTCTGGCACTTAGCACTGGAGACACTCAGTAAATGCCTGCTGAAGTCAGCCCTCACTGGTTGGAGGCAGAGGCCTAGTGGGTGGCCAGGGTCAGCAGCAAATGAAAGAATCGGCATGCCCACTTGCCTACTCAGATTCCTGCTCCTCAGATTCCTCTTCTTTTTCTTTCCTTCTTTTTTTTTAAACCAGATTCTTTTTTCTTCCTGGCAGTCAGATCCTCCTGGCCTTGTCTTTCCACCAGGTTATAGCACACATGGCCAGTATGCAGCTTTCCTTTTTTTTTTTTTTTTTTCCAAGTCACTGAGATTATAGGAACATGACATGTGCCAGCTCCAGCTGTCCTTT
Source organism: Geosciurus inauris (assembly GCA_004024805.1). Lineage (NCBI taxonomy): Eukaryota > Metazoa > Chordata > Mammalia > Rodentia > Sciuridae > Geosciurus > Geosciurus inauris. The sequence goes on from PVHX01021718.1 coordinate 16,599, forward strand.
TTCTAAAGCTACTACTTCCAGAATTATTGATAGTTCTAAAAAAAGGAGTAGTAGTCACGGGTCTGTCTCTCTCTCCTTTTTCCCCTCTCCATAGCCCCTCACCAATGATACAAGAGAAAAAAGTAGTGGTCCACAGGGGATTTGGGTAAAAGATGCCCATCTTTAGAGACTATGAAATCATGACCCTGGTCTGTTCTTAGAAGACCAAAAAAAGAGCCTGTGCTATCTATGCTTCTTTGTCCAAAAAATGAACAAGAACGGCCCCAGGAAAGCCTTGAAGAATGCTCCTGTGTACTCCACACAAAACTGAGAACTTTCCCCATCCACTAATCTTTCATAAGCCCCTCAGGCAACTCTTTCTTGGTGCTTAAAGCCTAGGGCATCAAACTCAGGATGTTTGCATTCCTAGACTTGCTTCCTTGCCCCAAAGGGAAGTGCTTAGCCTAATTCAGTTGACTGTTCATGCCCATGACATCTACCTGCCACCCCTCTGCCACAAGCCCACATGAACTAGCCCACCAAATCTCAATGCTACAGGTTGGCCCATTCCTGGACCTCCTGATTCTATCTCTCTCACAATGTCTGAAATGTGGTTCAAAGGACATTACCAACTAGACGTTCCACTCTGGCTCACAGCCAAGCCCAGGACAGGTGAGGGTCTTCCCAGCCCTTATAGATTCCTTACATGTAACTTGGTTCTGCTATAGGGTGGTCCTATGAGTAGACATTCTTAGCTCCAAGGTAACAAAACTGCATACATCCATTTGTATCTTCTACAATCCAGGGGCTTAAAAGTAGTGGCCTCTGGCAGGTCATCTCACTGTACTGCTGTTGATATCTGTAAATTTACCCTGTACACTGGAAACAGATAATTAGTTCTGTTCTCTGCTTCAGGAGGCCAAGTAGAGTAAGTTCTGATGAATCTCTCACATTCTCTGCTAATTTACCAGGAACCAGGAGTTAACACTGTGCCAATGCCAGCCAGATTGGCCAGTTTAATATATTTTCAATTAGCAAATCATCCAATGATAGCATTTTAACAATAATGTTTCAAAGAAAAAAAAAAGTGTTCTTAATTTTTGTCCAAAGAGGAATTAAAAGACTTCTAATAATGGTATTATAAATTCTAAAGTGGAGACTATTTGGCTGTGTTACAAAATATGTAGCTAATAATTAGAATAAGACTTAAGTAAATGCATTATCAATAAAGTAAATGATACGGCATACTTTTCTCAGCCATATCAGAAATGGCAGCACATGCCATGTGTGGAATTGTCACATAATGCAAGTCTTTAAAATTCCTTTCGGATTTGAAGGTATTAACAAGTCCCTATCAACATTCTCTAAAGGTTTTTGATGTCATTTTAGCTATTGAACAAAAATATGTGAACTATTACTTTGTTGATTTTGTTCTTAAACCAAACTGCATTATCATCTAAGTATGTTCTTAAGCTATTGTTAAAAGTACTTTGAAAACTTGTAAATCCCTATAATTTATGTTTCTCCTGCCTCTGCTATTTCATTCTGTCCTTCTGGTTTTAATTTGAATGCAGTACTGTCTGGGTGTGTACCTGTAAAATTGTGTTTTTCCAAGTACAATTTACAGTCCTGACCTTAGATTTTACAGTGTTCTAACCTTCTCAGAGCTTCCTCCTGTACCATGAAGTGGGCTTTGGGTCACCCAGCTCTTTCATATTAGAACTGTCTAATCAAAGTTACTTGAAACAGATCTGATTTTGACATTTCTTAGTTTATCATGTAGGCCTAGGGAATGAATCAGGAGGGCTTCCCTGCAAGCCCATTAATTGCTTTGCCCTATTTCTTAAAATGTACACAGTTGTAAACCTAGACTGTTTCAAGACAACAGTCTCATTTATGTAAACAATTCTCCTTTTAGATTCAGTGGCTCTGATAGAAACAAAGATAAGAAGTATGGGTTGGAGGGTTTTTGGGAGCCTGTGCTTGCTGAAACAGTTCCTATTAATACTCCCTCTAGTCAATCTCCTTTTCTTTCTGTTTTTGCCTCCATAAGGAATTGATCTGTCTGCATTCGGTGTATCCAGTGAGCTAGCCTAAGGGTAGATAGCAGTGGGCAGGGCCATGGGAGAGAGTATCTTACTTCTTATGAGTGAGCTCTTTGCAGATTTTAAGGAATGGTGCAACTATGCTTTCAGGGGGCGGGGAGTGCTTTGTTAAAGCAGCAAGTATTCTGAATCCATTTCATAGGCATCCTCTCTCCATGGAAACTGCACCCTTCATCATGGATTCTAATAGTTTTTAAATGGCTACAAGATTTTTGGAATCTTTTCCTCAAATTAGGAAATGAGATTTTAAATTTTCTCTTCTTTTCAAGTATCACTTAAAATAACACTTAAATTAAGCTCTGTTAAGGAGTTAGGAGTCTTTGTTTTTCTTCATACTCCCTCAGCATGTTCTGTGTGGTTCTGACTGGATGGAGGGGAAAGTGAGGGGTGTGTTACTGGGGCTCTTGGCAGTGGACCTGAGCTCCTCCTCTGTCACAGGTAATCGTGCAGTCGGGCCGCCACCCCACGGTGCTGCAGAAGCTCTGCCAGTTGCCCTTCCAATATTTCAGTGATCCACGGCTGATCAAAGTGCTGTTCCCTTCGCTTATTGCTGCTTGTTACAACAACCTTCAGAACAAGATCATTCTGGAGCAAGAGATGAGCTGTGTTTTACTGGCCACATTCATTCAGGTACCTCCTACATTATGCCGAATTCCCTGGCTTTATGTGTAAACTTCTGCGATTCAAAAGCAAAAGTGAATCAACTGTTTATTCTTTCCTCCATACTGTCTTTGAAACACTTCACCAGTTTCTGTACTTAAAAGTTAATTTCTTAAATATCAGGATAGTTTCTAAAATCTCATTAATAGAACTGGGGTTGAGTGTTAAATAATTTCTACCTGGAGAACTGCAAGAAAAAGATGTTTTTGCCGCTAATGAAATGGAAACCCATATTTACAAAATGTGTTTAAAAGACCATAGACTTCTTTACAGCTTTGTTGTATTTATCTTGCTTTCAGTCTAGATATAGGGAACGGGTAGCAATTGGTAAGGAAAAAACAATTGCAACTTTGGTTTATTTGTAATTTTTAAAATGTGATTCTCGCAAATGTACATTCCAGGAGGGGCAGATAAAAGCCTGTTATGTTGTAATTTTTTAATCTAAAACTTTTAAGTACAGCCTTATGGTGCTATTAGTGCTGTATCAAAGTAATACTGCCATATCTAAATTAACTCCACTGACAACAGAGATATCAAGGTGACTGTTCTTTAACATTTGCTAATAACTGATTTTTGTATCATTGTACATCTTTATTTTCTGAAAATATTCCACTATCTTTCAAATGTTCCACTATAAAACCTTTTTTGCTCCTTGATACATATATGATTAGTAGACATTGCTTTCTGTTCTTCATAATAGTGAAACAGCAGAATTCTGTATAGTATTGTTCCTTATTTTGGCTAATATGTATTGACCACTGTGGAAAGAGTGTGATAGTGCCCAGCTGTTTGAGAACCAAACCACAAAGGATAGCTAATGAGTTCCCCAACCCTTCTTTACCTTAAATAATAATTAGTAGTTTACATTTTCTAAACTACCCTCTATTAGATCATCAGTTAATAAACGCACTTAAATCAATTACATTTATAAATGTCTTATTTTCAGCTTATTACACGTGACTCTGGGTTCCATTTTCTGAAAATGTTTTCAAGTCAGACATTCAGATATACATGTTGGATTTTCAAACTGTCTAATGGATAAATTAAAATCTTATAGTACAGCCAGACACAGTGGCTCATGCCTGCAATCCCAGAGACTCAGGAGGCTGAAGTAGGAGATTCACAAGTTCCAAATGAGTCTCAGCAACTTAGCAAAACTGTCTCAAAATAAAAAATAAAAAGGGCTGATGAGGTAGCTCAGTGGTAGAGTAACTGGGTTCAATTCCAGTAACCAAAAAAAAAAAAACTTATATAGCTATCATTTCAACAAAGGATTCCTCATATATTCTTAGCACCTTAGGATTAAGTTAAATAAAACTACATTATAGAGAATTTTTTAAATGCCATCTCTTTCATTCATATTATTCATTCTTGCATTTAGCAGGTAACTTGCATGTATTCTGTGTGCTGGGCACTGCTTTAGGCACTGGGACTACAGCAACAAAAAAATTAAAGCTCCTCTCTTCACAAATCTCTCTTTAAACATAGATTAGATAGATAGATAGATAGATAGATAGATAGATAGATAGATAGATAGATAGATAGACAGAGCGAGCCCACAGTATGTCAGATGATGGTAAGTGCTATAGAGAACAGTAAGGTGAGAACAAGGGTCAGAGACTACAAGAAGGTGATAATGCTGCTTTCCATGGCATGAACACAAAGGCCTCAACCAAAAAGTGACATTGATGAAAGACAATTGTGCATCTGTGCTAACTTTGCCCCTCACACTTTCAAGTGCTTAAAAAACAACTTGTAATAATATAAATGATATCAGAATCTAAAGAAAGGTCGTGTGTTTTTCCTATTTTATATGATACTGATTACGAAGTACTTTAAATATCCCTTTCTCTATTCCAAAAAAATCCATATTTTACATAAAATGTGTTGCAGATCCTATAAAAATTTCACATATTGCTTATTTTTATAGCATATTAAGTTAGTGAAGTTAAGTCAGATTTTTTCCTATAAATATGTTCAGAAGAATGACAATACATTGGATTTTAGTTTATAAAATGGTTCTTTAGGGGCTGGCATTGTGGCTCAGTGGTAGAGCGCTTGCCTAGCACATGTGAGGCACTGGATTCGATTCTCAGCACTGCATATAAATAAATTAAATAAAGGTCCATTGACAACTAGAAACAAAAAAACAGGAGCTGATGGTTTGTTGCAGATTTCTGAAGATTTATATACTTCAGTCTACATTATTTACTTTCTATCTAAAAGCAAAATTACCAGACTTTAATATTTAGCTGAAGCCAGGCATGGTTACACATACCTGTAATCCAGCTACTAGAGAGGCTGAGGCAGGAG
>PVHX01021719.1:0-28959 GCA_004024805.1 Geosciurus inauris
GGCGGGGAGTAAGCACTAATGAAAAATGTTGCATGAAAAATTTTTTAAAAGACAAGGTATTTCACTAGGGGGCAATAAGTACCTAAAAAGAATTTTGCTGGCTCTATTTATATGTGAAATGGTTTTTTAAAAAATATTTTTACATGTCCTTTAGTGATAGAAAAAAGAAGATCTTGGTGGTAACTGAGATAAATAGGAAATCAATTATTATAATGTAATTACTATATTTGTACTTCCAAAGTTTCATATTTCATAATAAAGCATTAAAAACAGGACTCTTCATGGCCCTACTGTACTGAGAACACAGTAAACTGACAAAGTTAGACTAACAAGTCACATCTGAAAAATGACTATTAAATTACCTCTCAGCTTTCTTTCTCTAAGTCAAAATAACTTTTACATTTTTTTCATTCATGGAAACCAACATTGTAGCTTGCAGACTCCAACTAAAAGCTAGTTTTATCTCTACACGTTCTCTTAGTTATTTTAAAATAAAACTAAAAATTACAAAACATCCTATACCTTGATTGCCAACTGCTCACAATAACTCCTAGAATTCAGGGCAATATCGTTTCATTAGGTGTACTGCAGTGAACCATTAGCTCAAATTGCTTTCTATATTTACCAAGGGCATTTTGACTTTTAATTCTTAATTTTAAAATGTCTCATTTTTATATAGCTATCAACTGGTCTGGGGACATAGCTCAGTGGTACAATGCTTACCTAGCATGTGGTAAAACCTGGGTTCAACCAAGAAGAAAAAAATATACTCTATATAGATATCAATCTACAGACTGGGTTTGTAATTAAGTGTTCAATTCTGGATTTTTACTAGATACCTCTAGAAATGCTAGAAGTGTTTAAATACCCAAGTCAGTTGTCATGACAACCTCAGACTGACAATGAATCAGTATTGTACAATCATTTCATTTAATATATCTCTTTGTTGATTCAAACGGACTTATCACATAGAGCCTACTATGTGATAAAGCAGTCCTCAAAAACAAAGTCATCATGTTCGGGAAACTTACACTTCAGAGAGGCACAAGAAACAGACAAGAAGATACATTAAGAAGATTACAGAAAAACTAGGGTTCATAGTTAATAAAAGGAGGCACGGGGAGAACTGTTGGGATAAAGTGACATCAGAGGAAAAATTCTGCACCAATTGAGGTAACAAGCCACATGGGTACCTTGAATTGGTTGTGGCAAAAAAACCCAATGTGTCCAGAGGCCCTGAGAAGAAGTGTACCTAAAGTATTCAAGAAACATCAAGGAGAACCATATGAGAGATAGAGTGAAAGCAGGAAGAAATGACTGAATGAACGACGGATCAGAGGTAGACAGGGAGAGAATGAAGGAACATTCTGGCTACACTAAAGACTGAATTTTAGTGACTGAATTAGGAAACTACTGATTTTGCAATTTCAGTCAGTTTATCTTTTAAAAGCAATGGAAAGCTGTTTCAACCACATTCTTGTTTTCTTTAATAATCATTAAAGTATAAACATAATATTTATCTATAAATTACTTACTATAAATCAACAAATAAAATGATACATACTCTGTTCGTATTTCTGGATCACTATGACAGGAATGACACATGGCACTGAATCGAGACACAAAAAAGTCATAACGTCTGTGATAAGATGGTGTATCTTCTTCAATATTTGCAAATTTGACAAACTAAAAAACAAAAACAACAATACTTACAATATACTTCACCTTTTTGAAAGTGTGGAACACATCCATTTACTTTCATTATCTGTTACATTAACAAGCAATATCCAAATAAGAAGCAAATGAAATGTATGAGAGAGAAATACTGCATACACACAAAAGTAATATTTTAATAATGAATTTTCAGAACATCAAGGATACAGCATTCTAGATATTAAATGTCACCTTGTAATCTAGCTCCCTTTGAGTGAGTGAGCCCACTCTCTGGAAGGAGCAATCTTGCTCTATGTATTTCCTGCACTCTGATGATGTTTCTTTCAGTGAAGTTGTAATTAGGCTACAATCTCTACAGAACTTTATTGCTTAATTGTGGGTAGGAAGACACATGAATGACATATGTCTTGACAGGAAGACACATGAATGAGCAAACCTCACAGAAAAACAGGACAAGAAACGAAAATTAACTGAAGGAAACTTGACAGACTCAATAGAAAAGAAAAGTATGGAGGTGGTAAAAATGTATTCCATCTCCTTTCTGACAGTGTGTGTGTATATGTATCAATCACCCCACATGTTTAGGAAATTCTGAATATCCCACATGGGTCACAGACCTAACTTCTACAATTCCTTAAGATGCACTTCACTTCCTTTTCTTAGTTTTCTCATTCATTCATTACTTCTATATACTAGACAGCCTAAGCACAACAAACTTAGCTTATTTACATATTTAAACATATAAAAATAAATACCTGCCAGGATATAGATTGATGACTTAAAAAGACTATATATTCAAAAAACCATTATTCAACCAAAGTATCACAATAATAAGAATTAACTCTGTTGTAAACAAAACCGAAATAAATAAATTTGAATAAATGAAGTATGATACTAAAAAGGTTTTAAAATATTCAGGTTGAGCCTTGATTTACCATTATCTAGAAAAGGGCCATAACTACTACTCCTGGTTCAGATTAAACTCATAAGCACCACCTATCTATTCTATAGCAACACCGACACATGCTAGGTATTTTCTCATGAGTTCTTATTTAGTCATTTCAAGAACCCCGAAAAGGTGTCATTATCCTCATCTTATAGAAAGGATACTGAAGACCAGAGATTAAGTCACTTGTCCAAATTGTGAATGTTGCAACTGCCATTACAGGCCAGAGATTTATCTACGTTCTCAAGATTCCTATTTTACATACTACCATATGAAAATGGTAAAATACATTTTGGAAAATACTTAACCAAATATTTGTAATTTTAATTAAAATAAACCATGAATAACATGGGGAAATGCTCAAAAAATTTTAATACAAAATGGTCTATATATACACTATGTTCCCCATTTTCTAATATCTATGAAAAGTAACAAAAGTATTAAAGGACAACTTCTGAATTTTGAAATTATACATGACTGTGACTTCAATTTACTCTTACATTTTTTAGCATTTTCCAAATTTACTGCAATAAGCACATTGTTTTTAAAATCAGAAAAAAATAAATAAAACAAAAATCTCCATTAAAATGTTCAATGCTGGGCTGGGACCGTGGCTCAGTGGCAGAGCACTTGCCTCGTAGGCATGAGGCACTGAGTTCGATCCACAGCACCACATAAAAATAAACAAAAATAAAGATATCGTGCCTATCTACAACTAATAAGTAAATAAATAAATAAAATGTTCGATGCTCTGGGGAATTCTTTGAAGAAAAAAAACTTCATTCTGTTTTCATTTATTCAAAGTCACAAATAAAAGTATAAGCTGAGTGATCATTTATAGAGGCAGCCCCAACTGCCCTTGAGCTTAAAGAGTAGGATAAAAGGGTGGATCTGCCCTCCAGGGGAATTCCACAGCTTCCCAATTTTATGGAGAAGGTCATTTAATTCCCCTCTGGAAACTCTAGCAAATTTTAAACACATAAGGTTCATTCTAAACATTTCAATAAAAAATATTATCACTGCAGACTCAACACATGCGAGAACAGTGAAAATAAGGCGTAGTACTGACTGAAGCAGGCCAGGTGCCCTCACCCAGAAGACCTGCTTCCTGAAAATTCCTGAAAATTCTTCCGGTGTCCAGCCTCTTCTGTCCTACTTCAGTACCACACAGAGATTATGAACAGGCTCTGTTAGATGGATCTGGATTCGGGCACCACACTTACTAACTAGATATGTGACCAGTGAAATGGAATGCCTAACTTCAGGGACTGGTGAGAAACAACAGGTAGCACCATGCCTTGCACATTGCATATATGCAATAAAACACATGTCCTATTTCTTTTCACTTAAAAATTTAAGTGAGGAATTAAATATGTTTCAAAAGACACAAAAAAGGCAGCAGCAATGCAGTTTCTCATCCTAAGTACTATTAAAATTTCAGGTCCGGTAAAACCTCTGCTATAGGAACTATCCTGTGCACCACAGGGCATTTAGCAGCATCCCTTGCCTTCTAAATGCTGCCAGCACTCCAACCTATACTGTATACACTAAAAATATTTTCAGCACTTGCCAAATATCCAGGGAGGGGAGAGAGGGAAGAGAACCACTGATTTAGTGGTAGTGAATGGTTTCAATAACTCAAGTCTATGGAAAACTGTCAATGTTTATAGAAAATGGTTAAGATTAGCAATGAGGCTTGAAAAAAATGAGATGGGTCAACCAAATACAAGAGGAGGGGAAAAAGGAAAGCAATCTATGATTTCCTTAAGTCTTAATCCACATAAATGAATGAGTACTTATACTGTAAAGAAGATAAGCTTTGGAGGAACACCTAGGATTGAACTGCCATATTAAATATGGCACTACTTCAGTGGGTCTTTGGAAGTTATTTAGCTGCAACTTCTTATATATAAAATGCTAATATTTTTAAGCTTCAGGGGTTTTATAAAAATTAAATAACAGTATATGTAAGTACCTACCGCACATACTGTTTTATTTTTCTAAAAAGCTTAAAGTTGCAGAGTATCAACATCTATAATCATTGTATACAATTATTTTTAAAAATTGTTTATTCACAATGTTGGAAAACAGACATGTTTCAGATTTCAGAGTTTTTTTTTTTTACTTTGGAATATTTGCAGACTTTACAGTTGAGCATCATTAATCTGAAAATCCAGTTACAGTGCAGTCTGGATTATGGAGCATTTGCCATTTCAGATTAGGGATGTTCAACTTGTATTATCATATAGTGATATTAACATTACTTAACATTTTTCTTTCCTGAATCAGTATGCATGCAAGTATATTGTATACTTTCCTGTATTTGCAACAGTTTATAATAAAAAAATTAGTGAAAATAAAAAGTACCTAACAAAGGAGATCCTAAATAAATGATTATCTACTACTGTCTTACTGAGTTGGCATCAGCAAAAAAAGGCAAATGTCAACTATAAAATGTACAAAGATAATAAATAAATATAAAAATATCAAATACTAAATTAAAATATTAAATCAATACCCATCATGATTGACAACATCAGGCACTTGACACCACTAAAAAGTTAAAATTAGACTTCCAGGAAATATTAGATAAATAATGTTGGTCAAGAAAATATAGTGTTTGAGTAGGGCATAGTAGCACACTCCTGTAATCCCAAAAGCTCGAGAGGCTGAGGCAGGAGGATCATGAGTTCAAAGCCAGCCTCAGCAAAAGTGAGGTGCTAAGCAACTCAATGAGACTCTGTCTCTAAATAAAATACAAAATAGGACTGGGGATGTGGCTCAATGAGTGCCTCTGAGTTCAATCCCCAGTACCAAAAAATTAAAAATATATAAAAAAAATCATGTTTGATTTAATACAATTCACTTAAAAGTAGGTAACCTAGGATTTTTGTCTTCTGCCCAAATAACTCATTAAAATGGTTCTAATGGCACTGCTGGCTGCAAGTAAAGAAACTTCCGGGAATGCATGCTAAATCTCTCCCCAGCTATTACATCATTTCCCCTAAACTTTCCCTATGTAATCATGAAGGAAATAGATGGAGAATTCAGTAGCTCTCTTGCCTAAAACTAAGCCAATTACATAACTAACTGCATCTGGAAATATGCAATAGTATCATAAGGGTTTCTGAATAAGGATTTTATCTGTATACTCTTGCTTTTTTCACAATTTACACTTACCAGTAATAATAACTAACAATGCTAGCCACTGTTCTAAGAGCTTCATATGTATTAACTCAGGCCACACAGCATCTTATACAATTGGAACTATTATTATTATCCTTATTTTACAGATAAAACTATGAGGCAAGTAGAGGTTAAATAACTTGCCCAAGATACATGGCAAGTTATTTAATCTCTACAACTAGAGTGTTGTACAGCCATAATTCAAACCAAGGCAGTTGGACTCTGGTACCCATGCTGGCAGTCACCACTTACACTTTCTCTCCCTATGTCAGAAAATAATTATGTATAAACAATAGCAGGTGACATATCATTCTGCTAGCTGTTGATAAAAACATGCATAGGAACATACTGTATAACACATACATATTGTATAACATACAGTCCTCCGAAGGACTGAAGGTTATACAATGAGACTGAAGACAAGGTACATAAAGTGTCTCAGGTATGTAAGGTAAAGACAATAGAGAAAACATCATCACTGTATTTTATTTTCCTTTTCCTTTCCAACAAACTATGTATGGTTCAGGACAGAAAAAAAATGAGCATGGCAAAGAGAACTAGTTCAAAAGTAGTCTAAGAAAGAATAAAGATACAAATCCTGACTTTCATGGAAAACTGATGAGGAAAAAACAGAAAGAATAGCAATGAAGACAGCTGAATATTCATATGCAAAATGTGGATGAAGTTGAACCCCTAAACCCATATCACATATAAAAAGTAACTCAAAATAGATGATAGACCTAAACTATAAAACTCTTAAAAGAAACCACAGAAGTAAAACTTTGTGATCTTGAATTAGGCAATGGTTTCTTGAATGTGAACTAAACATACAAAAAGAAGAGGTGATAAAAGAAAAAATAGACCAATTAGACTTCAATTAATTAAAAGCTTTAGTAAATAAAAACACACTGACAAGAAAGTGGAAAGATAAACCAGAGAATTTGAGAAAATATTTTTAAATCATATATCTGATAAAGGACTCATAATGAGAATATTTAAAGAACTTTTATAATTAAATAATAAAGATACTCCAATTAAAAAATAAAGGATTTAAATAGACATTTCTCTAAAGACATACAAAGCCAATGAGTACATGAAAAGAAGATTTAACATCATTAGTCATTATGGAAATGAAAATCAAAACTACAGTAAGATACCACTTCAGACCCTCTAGGATAGTTATAATCAAAAGGACACACAATAACAGCTATTGATAAGGATGTGAAGAATCTGGAACACTCATACATTGCTAGCGGGAATATAAAATGATGCAGCTCTCTAGCAAATAAACAGCTAACCTTAAAATCTAGCAATTATACTGCTACATATAAACCCAACAGAATGAAAAAGCTATGTCCACAAACTTGGAAACAAATGTTCCTAGCAGGCAAAAAAGTCCAAACAATCCTAAACTAATGAATGGATATACTGAAGTGTAGTATATTTACAAAATGGATTGTGATGTCATAAAAAGGAATGGAGCGCTAATATATGTCAAAACCTGGATGACCCCTCAAAAACATTATACTAAGTCAAAGAAGTAAAATTTTAAAATCCATTTATTTGAAATATTGAAAATAGGAAAATCTACAGAGTGGTTCCCAGGGGTTGGAGAAGGAAGGCATGAAGAGGTGGTGGATGTGCAACTCTGTAAATTTAAGTAATCCCTCAAATGCATACTGTGTAAGAGTCAACTCTATAAAGCTGCTATTCTGACAAAGCATGAAACTCAAAGGAAGAACAAGACACAAAGTTAGTGCTGTAACAGATAACCCAGGGAAAATAAAATGACAGGTATCAATTCATTTATGGCCAAGTATTTCATTATGAATGGCAGGTATCACAGATCTTAGCAAGAGTGATACAAAACTCTAGAGACAAAGTGTTCTAATCATATCTTCATCTACACTAGCTGTCCAAATGCTCTGTCCAAGGAGTTGGCCTTCTCCAGGTGAAAACTCTCTAAAAAAAGATTAATCTGAGATATGCTAATTGAACATAAAAAAACTAACGAGAGAATGGTTTTACTCACAGAATTTGTTCCAAGAACTTGAAGCTTTGGTTCCCCTGATTCCAGCAGCTTTGCCACCATATGGAGAAAGCTTTCTACAAAGGGCTTGATGCTTTGAGAATGGCAGGCCATAAGAAGTTGGTCTAGTGCCTCCATAGCAATTAGCACATACCTAAATAAAAAAAATTAAAAAATAAAGTCAAAGTGTTTCTAGCTCTCTTAATTCTCTTAAAGACTCTTCTCATTGGAATGATTCAAATAAATTTATTTAAAATAACATAACATAGAAAGGCAAATTCAGCAGCTTCTAAGTGAAATGTTAATTTTCACCTAGCACTAATAATCTTAATACATTATAAAATAATCCTCGTGTTGCAGTATACAAAAACTGCATGGTACTACTCCCATCTGCTCCTCCTTAAAACAACTTTTTCAGAGTAATCCTTTTAGACTACTTTTGTATAATTTTTCTTTGTAAAGATGGACATTTTCCAGACTTTTAACTGTATTTATTTGTATATGACCCCAAAATAGTAAAGCAATATGCCTAAATTTCTGGTATGATCTACCTATATTTATAATGAGTAGATAAAACAATATTGGAAACAACAAAATAGTATAAAGAAATGTCTCATAAATTTTATTTTACAATTTAACAGACTTTAAATCTTGCACGTACCCTAAATTTAGTTTTTAGACAACCTTCCTCCAACAATCAGCTATGAAACTACCTGTGCCATGACCCACTAAAATGTTATAAATGGTAACAATATGCAAGTCAGAAAGTCAACATACCAGCTGGACATGGTATGGACATATCAGCGGGGCAGAATACTCGAAGAAACTAAGATCATAAAATGACAATATTGAAAAGCATTTATATTTCAAAATTGCAAAATTATTACTGTTTAAGCACAGAGAAAGGGTTAAATGCTAGACTTTAATTTACAGGGAGTAATATACCTATAACAGTTCCAAATCAGCATACTTACATTTTCTTAATCTTGGTATCTAAGCCTAACATAATTCTCTTTTACCTCTCTGAGTGGTAAAACTAAAGCTGTATCAAATCCAGTTGTTATCAAGATTGTTTTTCTTTTTCTTTTTCTTTTTTTTTTCCAAATGAGAGACTGATTTTTGACACACATTCTACAGATCAAGCAAGATTTCTACTATTTGGTATTAGATAAATTTCAAAAATTAATAGATGCTGAAGCTAATGGTAACTGTTAAATAACCTGAGCATGTTCCTAAGACCTGACCACCAGAAAATATAAGCTAGAGTTCTACATGGGTTTTATACAGTTCCTTTATAAAACTATAATGTTTTATCCTGCAAACATTGTCTTTGCCTGATCAGATGGCACAATAACTTACAGGATAATTTAGCCAAGAATTTTTTTTTGGAAGAATTTTCCAAAGAGACTATATTAGCAAAAATTAGTTTCCTTACCCAGAACGATGTCTGACAACATCCCTGCTCAGCCTTTCTGCCAGGTAAGAACCTATTCGATCCAGCTTCTCTGGAGCAGATACTGCATAAAATGTCAATTTTTCCATATCAGCTTTAACAAGGCCATCCTAAAAATAATGACAAGTATATAGGTTATTTATATTTTCATGCTTATTTTTTGTTTGCTTTTGTATTTTTAAGTGTTGCCTGTTTCACATTTTCCCTTTCTGGATCAGGAATTAATTCATATTTAAGTTGAACCATTCCAAGTATAATGTTCTCAGTCCTAATAATATTCACCATTCCAGATATATACAACTTTCAAAAAGTGAAAGAAAGGAAAAAAAGTTAAAGAAACATCCCACTTAGGCAAAGAATTTAAATAGCTCTTCCTCTTAACACTTTCCTTCATTAAGCAATTAACTCAGTTATGTAGGCAATGAAATGTATTTTAGTGAAAAGATTTCAAACAACATTTGCTTCAATTTAATGTTAAATTATTAAGCCTATACTCTTTTACACATACAACAATGACTATATGCTTTCTTTTAATGATTCAGAACCTGCTGATATCATTATAAAGTTTTGTCGTAATTAATAAGAGCAAGTGTTGGAATTATATTAATACATGCTTAGCTGATGTATTTAATAAAAGTAATAGCAACAGCAACAGGCTCCTTACATGAGATTATATCACTTCTATCCATACTCTAAAGATGACATGCAGTAGGTCTACTGATTCTCCCCACCCTTGTACAACCTCAAGTAAATCACCATACCCAAATTTCTTGGCCAGATATTGTTCAACCAACTAAATGCTATTTATGAAAATAAAGCAGGAAAAGGAGACAAGAAAATTATGCCAGATGATGAATCTAAAAATATAAATTTTGTAAATGTGTGTTTTCCACTTTAATTGGCCCCTCATTCTCTGGGAATATTGCTCCTTCCCTAGTGGCATCACTCCCCCATAGTGTGGACCTACTCCACTCTGCAATGGAATCAGAGTTTGCAACTTTTGTGTATGGCTTCTTTCATTCAGCCACTTCAGCCTAGGGACCCTTCTCTATTTCACTGAGGGTACAACCTTCAGGTCTCAGCTTCCTCCAAAGAACCTTCATGGGGTGAGATGTTCTTACTGTACGTTCTTTTAGCTCAAAGCACTAAGAGAACACATAGTAGTTTAATCATATTTCTTTTCATTCATTAAACAAATACTAATTGAGTGCCAATTATGTGCCAGGCACTGAGACAGACACTTGAGAAGCCACAGTCAGCAAAGAACTGTATTAATTCACTTAGTCCTTAAGAGAACTTTATGAGATAGGTGCCTCTTACTATTTTCATTACACATGAGAAACTTGCCTAATATCAAATGGCTAGTGATTATGGGATTTTGCTTATTGTCCCCCCTCACTGTTTTATGTGTAAACTGCATAAAAACCTTGCCTCTTCTTTACTCTATTTTACAGATGAAATGTTATTTAAATACTTGGCAAAATAAAGATTCTTTCTGTAACCATTCTCCAGTTGATCTGTCATCGCTCCAAGTGTTCAAAACTCCCACATTGTCTACAGGTTAAAGTGGGTAAAGCAGACAACCCTTGTCTGCCCTTCACATTTCTCCATACTCTGTCCTCTACCTGGCCTTCAGTAACTGTATGTTCTAGACTTCTCGGGGAAGTAATGATTTGAATATCTGGTCTATTAACTAATACATATGAAATTAAAAATCAGAAATCATGGTTAACAGTATTTCTATAATTAAGCTACAGGGACCTTCATTTTAACTCTAAAGGATCAACTTGCTCTTTACCTCGAATATATCTCCTGCTTTCTAATGCCATTTCTCTTTTCCCTCAAATGCAATGAAGAGGCAAATTTTTCTCTACCTCTCCAGGTGTACTGCATTCTTAAAGCTCAGAAAATCTCATTTCCTCTGAGAACACTTCCCAGAGATACCAACCCACAGTGGCATCCTCTTGATTTAGAGGCCATAATGTTATCCCCAATTTACTTAATATTTTACTTACTGATTTATGCATTGTGATTTACTATCTTATATGCTTTTGTTTTATGTCAGTCAATGTATGAAAAGCTCCATAAAGGCCTGGAGTTTTACATGCCACAAATTATCCAGGATCTCTGATACCCATTAGTATGTATGACTAACCTCCTCTACTGTTAGTCAAACAGTTTTGATTAAAAATAACATATCAACATTAAAGTTAACATTCCCAAAAGGTTTCCATATACTTGGCTACATTTCAAAATAAAACAAATTCTGGAAATCAAACTCAAATACTATAACATTTTGTGTCCATAATTTTTGTGTGTGTGTGGTACTGGGGACTGAACTCAGGGGTACTCAACCACTAAGCCACTTCCCCGGTCCTATTTTGTGCTTTTTACGTAGAGACGGGGTCTCACTGAGTTCTTAGCAACTCGCCATTGCTGAGTCTGGCTTTAAATTCATGATTCTCCTGCCTCAGCCTCCCAAAGTGCTAGGATTACAGGCATGCACCACCGTGCCTGGCTCACTGTGTCCATATTTTTTTAACATGAGACTAAATAAGTCTTAGAAAGTGTGTAAGGCAGTGTCAAACAAAATCACCCAAACTCAGTTGCTTTGAAACTAGAAATTATCTCACATGCATGAGCTTAGTGTGAGCAGAAAACCATGTCTGTGTATACACATCTGATACTACTTCATAAATTTTTTAATGTGTTGCTTAAACAATACATAAATTACCAAACAACATCATGTACCTCTCATCCCAGATTTGTGCCTAATCTATGAAAAAAATTGAGAACTAGACAAGCAAACATGGTAAACTTAAAAAAAAATAGTGTACGTGACAAGACGTTGGGATAAACGTAGAGAGATCAAAGTAGGGAAACCTTAAGGAGGTCAGCAGGGGGCAGAAGGGGTCAGCAAAGAGAAGGATCAGTAGATGTAGATCAAATTACTTTTGGATCTTCAGGGAAGATGTTATCCACCAGGCGTTTGTAGCGAGGACGCAAAGCAGAACAGCAGCAACACACTCCTGTTTAAAATTAAAAAAAAAAAAAAAAAAAAGTTATAGAGATTAATATTGTAAACTGACTCAGAAATTTGTTTCTGAATATTAATGGTCTATTTAAAATACAGAGGAAAAGTTAAAACTGCCACATATAGAAAAGGCATGTGAATTCTATTAAGTTACTATGGGAGAAAATTGAATTCCTTTTCCCCTCCCCAAAGACATTCAGCCGCTAAGAATTTGCACTAAGACCCTACCCGCAACCAAATTCATCCTATTAGGCAAATGCATGGTCGGTACCTGCTCACCCGCCCAATATTTCCTTTCTGAGCTTCTCTCCCACTACTCTTTGAACACATCCCACCTATGTGTACCAATCCACTCTACTCCAGTCATAATGGTCTCCTTCCTAATCCTAACAAGCTAGGTACCCTCCTTGGATCTCTGGCGTTACTGTTTCCTCTGCCTGGAACATGCCCAAAGATCTTATCAGACTGTCACTTTCTTTAATAGTTCACCGAAATCTCTAACCACCCTTACCTTGCTTTGGTTTCCCATTGCACTTAACACCCAACATATTAAATAATTTTCCTATTGTGTTTATTGGTTAGGATATGATTTCCCTTACCAGGTAATAAGCTCAGGTGAAAGAAGGAATAACTGTTTTGCTCACATATGAATCCCAAACAAGTGGAATAATACGGGGCACATAGTAGGCACCCAAATATTTGTGGAGTGAGTGTTTGCACACATGAATGAATTTGTACTGTGCTTACTGCAGCAATGCCTTCCTTACTGCTCATTCTCTACTTTTACAATGTAGCTCTGACTTAGCTTACCTGCATTTTCTTCTGTAACTTCTTAACATGTTCTCTATGTAGCTACTATAGAGAGGGTACTTACAGCCCAACTCCAGCAATAGGATTACAGTGATGCTTCTAAGAACTCACTGATACTGACTAAATATGTATAAATGTCCCAACATAACATGCTTCAAAATTTATAAATCTGTTCCTAATCACTTTGTACTTCATCAAATTAATATATTCTAAAATGGCTTAATTTTTAAATGAACATTTTTTCTGTAAAAACATGTCAGAAAAGAATTAAATATGTATTCTTATGACTAAAACAAAAAACAAACTAAAGGATTTGAAACAAATATGACAAAGGACATGTCTAATTTATAAACCCCTTATAGAAATATGACCAACAAATAAATAGAAAAGCACACGATACAGAAAACCTGGGTTCAATCCAATTCTTTCTCTTAAATTGCTATATGGCTTGGGGAAAGCATATCAAGAACGATAAGTGGCCCTATAATTATAATCCTAGTGACTTAGGAGGCTGAGGCAGGAGGATTCTGAGTTCAAGACCAGCCTCAGCAACTAAGCAAGTCCCTAAGTAACTTAGTAAGATGTCTCAAAATAAAAAATAAAAAAGAGCTGGAGATGTGGCTCAGTGGTTAAGTGTCCCTGGGCTCCCGTGATTTACGAAACTACTATGTGTAAGTGTGCATACTTAAGCACTATGTGCTGATAATATAAAATACTATATACTGTTCAGTATATTTTTCAATAGAAGACAAATATTCCATAGGAAATATTTCAGAGTTAATTTTTCAGATTATTAATGTCAGAATACTTCAATCCTTTTCAGTTTCAAAAGCAAAACAAAGGTTTGGTTATGGGAGGGATGGTTACAGCCAAAGTAGCAAAATCACATTTCTGTGTCTACTACACCTAAAAAACAAAACAACAGATAAATATTAATACTGACACTAAAATTAATTAAAATCCATTATGTAATGAAAAGTTCTCATCTTCAGTGAGAAGATTCTTAATAAGCTATTAAGATTCACTTACATTGACACTTTCTGATATTACACACTACATTTAGTTTAAAGGATCTTAATAAAAATGAACTTGAAATGCAAACAATATCCTCAGTTCCCACTTCCAGGAAGCTTAGTTCTACTGAGGAAGACAGATGAGCAAAACGCACAATGTCCAACAGGCAGTCTCAAGCTAAAGAACACTGACCTTGGAGTCAGATCTGGGATGAGTCCAAGGCCTCTCACTGTTCAGCTCTGCCAGCAGCTCCATTCTACTACTCCTAAGTTTCCTCACCAATGTAATAATGCATTCTCCAGAATAATTGCAAAAAATAAATAACATTTCACTTAAGGTTCTCATTGAGTAAGCATTCAATAAGATGCCAGGCATTACCAGTAGTGAAGTAAGGAGATGAAGGGGGACCTTTGGCTAGTAGTCCCAACAGTGTGAAAACCTTTGCTGAAAATTAATGATTTAAAATTTACAAGAAATTTCATACATGGTTCATAACAACCTTCAAGCATCACGACTAGTAGGGATAACTGCTATATTCTGATCACCACTTGCGCAGCACTATCCTAAGGACTTTATAACATCATTCATTTACTCCTAGAACACCTCCCCCCTAAGGTGGTTTGTTTCAATGTCATTTAATGAATTGAGAAAACAGGCCAATTTGCTCAATACCACACAAAGGTTAAGGATCCAAGGAACTGTGATTCCATCCCAGATCTGATGACTTTAGAGGGCAATTGCCACACTAAATTCAAGTACTAGAAAAGCTTCTTTTTTTTTTTTAAACAAATCATGATCAATGAATCTGACGGCAAGAGTGTGTGTGCCTAACAGATGAGAACTGCACTTGCCATATAGGGAAATGAATGACCACAGACCTTCTTAGGAAGGTCCAAAACAAAACAAAAACACATCTTGTCCACTAACTACAAATACAAAGCTACCCACCATAAAGAGAACGTGAAATTAGATTACTCAATGTACTCAGATTTTCATAAAACTATATCAAAGATTACATAAGGTTAAAATGACTAGAGCAGTAAATAAGCATAAAAAGAATTACTCTGCAGACTAAACAAGAGAATACTATACTTATAATCATTACAAGAACATGTAAAATAAAGTCATTGGACCTACTCAGGTATAAAAACGGTGTTGACTCTCCTGGTGAAGTGAATTCATATGGTTTTTCGAGTTCAGCAGCAGGTACCTGAACATAGGCCTTCATGCTGTGTGAGACTATTTTCTAGTTGATCTCCTGCTTCTATATCCTTTTACCTACTGTTCAGGAAGTATCTAGTTCACTTTACTTCTAATTAATTAGGAGAGGGTACTAAAGTATTGTAGCTTATCTAACTTGTTGACATCAAATATGAAGCTATCATGAACTTGATAATATCCATATCAAATTCTGCTAGCAAGGCCAATTAGCTTAAGTAAGACATTATTAAAGTACTAGTATTGCTAATTTATTAAAAGTAGGTTTTTGTATAATTTAAAGGTCAGCCTATTTATACTTTTTTTTTCCTTAGAGCAGTCCTTATTCCTCCTTATTCTTCCTAATCCTAAAACCCCTTCCAACAAACTCACTTTGCACCCTAATACTGTCCTACTTTTAATATCTTCCCAATTTTCTCTCTGCCAGAGGAAAAAGGGAAATAAAGCCTTGAGCAGTTAGCAAGTCTAAGCAATATGAATTTTCCTTTAAATTTAATTTCAGCACATAAAATAAGAAAGCCATTATTCTCTTCCCATAGCATGTGGGATCTGGACCCCTGACTAAGATATACCAGGAGAAGAGGCAGGAAGGCTCAAGCAGGATGATTACAGTGGGGGGAAAAAAGGGCACAGATGGAGAAGGAAATTACGACCAAAAAAATGGCAGGCTGCATATTCTAGTAGTGTAACAGGTTCAGGAGCAATCTGGCTTAGTAAGAGAAGAGGGAAATTCTACTACCTATTGCTTATGGTAAGGAGTACTAAACATAATATAAAATGGTGCCTGGAAAGTAGAAGCACCTAGAAACCTTTAATATTTTTTTATTAGTAAATTATGCACACTCTTTAAAGAACTATTTCTTCAACAAGTCATCCTCCAAAATGTCTTCTCCTGAGCAACCTTAACATTATTCTCATGTAGATTCAGTGAGGTATCCAAGTCCACCCAGATGTGACATGCATCAACCTCTAGGAGAGGAAACACCCCAGTCTTTGATGGTGAGGGATTAGAATTCATTTCCAAACTCTTTGGCTCAGAGGCATTCACAGGAGGACACCGAGAACCTGGCAGCTGAACTGAAAGTATGGATTGGGTACATGAGCATATACAAAAGTGCTAGAAAATTCTGCATGAGAACCAACCGTGAGTTCTTCTGGTCTGAGATAACATTTGCTTTTGTATGTAACTCTTTTTGGGAACTAGGATAAATTTTAAAGACCTCTTTTTAAATAAGCAAATTTCACTTTCAGTTATGATATTCAATGATAATTTAAATCTAACTGGAAATATTAATGTTTCCCAAATGCTACCATGCTACTGGGTACCTGGGATAAAGCTATGCTCCAAAACAAAAGTGCTATTGCCAGTACTGTCACTGGAGTTGAAGCATGCTCAAATTCCATTTTGGAAACTGACTTCATAACTTTGATTAGGTTTGTTTCATCTCTAAAAGAAAACAAACAGCATCCACATCTTCTATGTAGCAATTATATTATCTTGTTGTTTAATTTTTATCTGTAATATAGTGGAAACTCACTGACACAGAGGTCACCAAATTTCATACTTTTAAATGGGAACTTATTGCATTTATTCATATGCTTGTTTGTCTGTATCATCAAAGTAAGCCCCTCAGATGCAAAGCCCACATACCTTAAATGCTGTTGTACGTGGCTGGAATCTAGCAGAGATTTACAAAACTGTTTCTTTAAGCAAGGACACAAAGTTCACGGATGCATAAAGTGAATTTAATGTTTGTGCCTATCTGCTACAAAAATCAAATAATGATGAAGTACGCCATTGATCATGAAGCATTAAATGCCAGAGCAATATGATTTCTTGAACAAATAGATGACAATGCCAACTGAATCATTTTTAACAATTCATGTTTTGTTTTTGGACCTAGTAGAGAACTCCAGCAATCAACGAGAAAAGAGACAAACCTTTGTATGGAAGACTTCTAAAATTCATGACTTCAAGAATTCTAGCTCTGTGGTGTCCAAAACCTTTCAGTGTATACCTCTCATATTTCCTTCAAGGTTAAAATTAAAAGTCAAGTGACTCATTCACTTAGTGTCAGAACAAGACATTCACTTCAGACAATCAGAAAATTTAGCAATAAAACAGCTCTACTCACATATACCCCTTCCAAACACTAGGACATTTTATATGCACATGCGCATGCTCACACACAAAGAACCTATGATAGGGGTGCTTTCTATACCAACATGTGTTAAGAACACTGCCAAGAACAACAGGAATCAAAATGGCAACTATCTACTTGACATAGGTTTAAAAAATAAGTTATAAAACAAAATTTGGACATTTGGGGACAAGAGATATCCAAAGTCAAATGATCATACCACCACAGGCGTTCAGAACAGAGAGAACTCAAGTGAAGAGCAGCTTTGCTAGGAACGGGGACCTGAAGTAAAACGGGGACCTAAAGTAGAATGCCGAGGGCTCCCCTGAAGAACAAGCAGGATTGGATTACAAGAACAAAGCTGGGACAGCAAAGCAGGAGCATTGTGAACTGGAACAATGTCAGCATCACCAAGGAGGATGGCCCATAGAAAAAGCAAGACACATACCTGGGGCCCGAGTGTTGAAAGAAACATGGGAAGTGTCCCAGAGGGAGGATGAGAAAATTCTGGACTAATTAAATATGAGGTCAAAGGAAAGGGAACAAAATAGTCTTAATTTCAGGAAAGTGCTCCTTTTAAAAGGATTTTAATCCATTAGAGAAGTATTTTATTACATGATTCCTTCCACATGTAATACATACCACCTCTCCTTTCATTCTCAATTTCACTACCTTTTTTTTTTTTTTAAATTCCCAGACACATAAACCTTATGGAAAAGAGGACAACAAACCGACAAATGGAATCGAAGCTACAATTCTGTTTAGAGGATGGCCTTCCCCTTGCTCTACAATACTTTGCTCTACACTGAATGTAACAAACAATACTCTGTACATTTTCCCAAACTATTCTGAGATACTATTTGCTTTTTAAAAAAAAAGCATTTTTGAGTCAACTTGTGATTGATCTATATTCAATTTTTCCCAGCATTGCAATTTTTAATGAGAAAGTATTAGATGCTAGACACCTCCCACTTAAAAGTAGTCAACTTATATATTTACACCTAAATTTAACTTTACTGTATACCATCATGCTTATCAAGAAAAAAAATAAATATTGCTTAGAGTTACTCAAAGACAGAGCAATAAAATACAGGATAATCTTGGCTTTTATTCTGAAAAATTTCATTTGAAAAACTTTCTGCAATCATCACATTAAAAATTGGAAAATGTAATTCCCTATTCACTTTAGTTCATCCTGGCTTAGTCCACACACAAATAAACAGCAATCCAGTGAATGACACAGAAACCAAATTTGTAATCAGGAAAGAAAAGTAATACTCCAACCTCCAGGCCACCACCAGAGGACGCTGCATGTAGTGCATCCTATTTCTAAGACCATATCCCTAATTCTGCATGTCACAGACCATCTTTAAATGTGCTCAGGCAGCAGTCTTGGCGAGGACAGTGCACCACTCCTGTGTCCCAATCTCTGAGGGTAAGTAACTAGATGATACAAAATTGAAAACTGAAATAGTATGTAATTCCCTTTTTTTAACATATAAAAAATCGACTGATGTTCTTTACAGTAATGCTAGTAGCGGAATGCCAGAATTACAAGAAAAGTTAACGTTTTCTTTATGTGTGATTGTTTTTGAAGAGAGCATGTAAACAGTGACTTTCCTCTTTCATCCAAACCACTCTAGTGGTGTTACTTTTCAGAGGGAGGAAGGTAAGTATGTAATGATCTACAACAAAGCTTAGAGTTTCAGGAATCATGATTTAAAGGGAGAAAAACAAAGGCAAAAGACAAGCAAATCAAGAATTTATAGTGGAACTTACAAAGTAAAATACTAAACATCAGCATGTTAAGAGCCCTACTAAAATACAGTTTAACAAAAATACTGATAAAATTTTTTTAAATTGTTTAAAATCCTTTAATCTTCAAAAGGATATATAACATCCACTTAGGGAAACTTGGCAAACTCCACCATTTCTGGAGTATATTTCAACAAATTGCTATCTTTAGCACTTTCTATAGGAATTTAACTTTCAACTTCTCATAGTTAACCTTGGTAAATATACAAAATAGTGAAGCTATCCAAACATACAGTAATCTTTTATTTAAAAATAAAGCATATATGGTGACAGTTTAATCTGTTAGATAAAAAATCTACGACTTTTCCCTTTGCTTATAAGTTGCATATTTCCTGTGAAAGATTCTTATTAAACAATCTAAACAAATTATCATGTAATACCACAAAATGCTATTACATGCCTTTTGAATACTGTTTTTGTTACACAGACGGATGGACATAAGTTAATGGTCCAATAATTTTCAACCATTTCAAATCCATTTTGAAAGAAAAACAATTTCTTGAGACAGTCAAAAGCTTCTAGTTCAAATACACAACTAAATTAAAAATCACACATACAAATCACAAAAATTCTTATAGAAAATTAAGACTATAATAGTGCTACTTATTGGAAGATAACCAAAATTAAAGGTCTACACAATAAGAGCCAGTAATGTTAATACAATAAAAGGTGAGCTATGAAACTCTTGAAAGGCCCCTATGAACAAGTGAGGAGGGCAAGCAATGAATTTGCAAATGACTGATTTAGAAGGTCTCAAGGCCTAAAGTTGCTAACATAATCTAGTATCTTGAAAGGGACTGAGGGTATTATTATTAATTAGGGCAGGAGCAGTGGCATACACTTTGACCCTCTCAAGCAAACCAAGACCTAGGATTATTGTACTTACTCTTTTTAAATATTCAGACATTTTTAAAGGCATCTAACACACTCAAATTTTCAGTGACAGCTAAAAAATGAGAAAAAGCAAATACAATCCAACCAAAGCAGATACAAGGTAAACAAACCTGGGAAAGAAACAAACATGGTTTTTAAAAAATTTTAAAACAAAGTCAAAACTTTAAGCATTTACCTAACTTTAATTTTTCTGGTACATAATAACTAAAATCATAATATATCAAATAATGCAATAATTTTTGTAAGCTAATTACCTGAACGTTGGTGATTAAAATGTTTTACAAAATGTCTACTACATTCAAGGTACTAGTTAGGCAAATGGGTAATATGCAATTAACTCATGAAACTGGTTCCTAAGATTGTAAGAAAAATTAGTGTTACAGAAAACATAAATATACCTCTGCTAAAAACAAAAGATTTGAACAAAATCATCATAAAGGCAAATGACTGCACTGACCCCTCAGTCTCTTGGTAGAATTATATATACCTAATTATGGTGAGTTTTCTGTCATATTTTTAATATTAACACATCTCCAAGAAATAATTACCATCACTTCCAACTCCCTAATACAATCAACATTCTCAAGAGACTTATATATGTACTGTTTTTACTTATTCTCTTATGTTATATGTCACCTCCACATAAATCCAAACTAAGCAGACTGTCTCTATACTACCAGGACTCTCAGGGTGGCCTGAACAATCTCCTGGAACACTTTTAAAAGTGCATGTAAATGCACATTCCCTGGCCCACCCAGGGTCTTCCCAATCACTGGGATACCTATTTCTAAATATGAGCATCCCCCCGACCCTTGTGCACATCTGAGCTTCACAGATACTGCTCTAGAGAACTATACCTTTGTATAACAATTTAATGAATTAAGTCTATGGCTTGCTCTTATTATGCACTTCAGGTGTTTGAGACACTCTCCTTATCTAAGCTATGCCAACAGATAAAAAGTTATAAGGTACACTGTACCTATAAGATCATCTTACATTATCACAATAGCTGAATTACATAATGCACTATATAGGACGCCAGATGAGTGACAGAAAGGACAAATGCAAGGGCCTTCAGCAAATTCTTCACAGGAGGTGCTGACAAGGTAAAGACCTATCACTGGCAGTAATGTACTGGTATTTGCCACAGACATTTCTACAATTTCCCCACTACTTTTAAATGCTGCCATCATTTCTCCCTGGGGAGTAGATTTTCTAAGCAATTTTTACACAGGAATACTTTGCAGCCTCATGCTAGAAGTAAATCAGGATGGGGTCATAAATGGCTTTTAAAACCCTAGACAAGTATTATGGGTAAAGGAAAACAAATTATCATGACCAGACTTCTCACTTTCTTTTTTAAAAAAAAAAAAACATGAGCAGATCTTTCAAATTTTTTTTTCCTAAAATTGCTCTGGAATGCTTTTCTGTATTTCATACCACCATGTCCTTAAAATTACCACAGTTCTCGGGCTTCATTTTCCATGCCATAGCTAGAGAAAGGGTCATGCTGTTTGGAGGAATGAGTCTATGAGAAGGCCTCTGCTACAGTATATGAGAGGAAGAGTAAATTATTTTCTAGTGAGTCTAACAGGAACTGAGCATGCCCTAAGACAAACTCCGAATCTGCAGCACCTACACAGGGCTCCACACAAAGTAAAAGTTCAATATCTGTGTACTGAAGGAATGAACAAACAAAGGAATGCTCAAAGGTTTCTCTGTCAGTTTCACCATGTGATTCACTCTTCTTGTTTCTATGTGATAAGCACATGTGCGGTTAGAAGCCTGTCCCTTGACGTGGCCACTATGGAGTTACTCAAGTCTTAGTCAGTATGAGCACCTTGCATAATTCTGGGTAATCTGCTCTGCTGACCTCTTAGATATACTGGTGGAAGGTTTAGATTTGAAAGTACTAGAAAGCTTAATTAATGATGGCATTAATGATGGACAAAGATTATGATGCATTCTCCAACCTAGCTGTACTAGTAGTAGAGCTGTATTTCAGTTACTTCCAAACTCAGAGGGGGACTACTACCATCTAAAATTCAACAAATATAGGTGCCTCAGAAATATATCTGATTGGGAAAAATACTTATATACTCAATCTCATTTATTCTTTTAATAAGCATTTAGTGATGAGGCCCAGGCTGCTAAATGTGTGTGCGCATGTGCGCACACTCATTCATGTGTAGGAGGGTGAATGCGGGCCATAATCCTCTGGCCATAAGTAACTAACTCATAATTTGGTGGAAGAAGAGAATTACATGCAGAGAGAATTTAACTCGCCAGTAACAACTATGACAGACAGGTTGCTATGAAACAAGCACTGGAGAGAGAATCCTTGGAGGCAAACATTTAAGGAATGATCAACCTCAAAAGAAGAAATGAAAGAGAAAACATCTGAAGAAACAGGATGACAACTATAGAGTGTCTGGGGGGCAGGGAGAGTTTTTCAAATCCGGTCCTTTTTCTACAAAACTATCAATCACAAGGATAGGAGATGTGGGGGCTTTTAAAAATGCTCCAGGCATAAGTAAACAGCAGAAAAAGAAATTAAGAATGTTTTTAAATGCTACAGTAAACATGAAAATGATTTTATAGCAATATGATTTAAAATATCTAGATGGACCAAATATTTTGGCCAAAACTGAAAGTGGCAATTTCAGAATGACTACACAGAAAATCACTGTTCTATAGACTCTACATATGATGTGGGAAGACTGACTGCAGAGTTTACAATATAATAGCTTCTTATAAAAAAGAATGAGTATGAAATGTCCCTTATAAGAATCTACTAATATATTTTATCACTATTTTAATCAGCTTTTATAAAAATAAGTTTTCTACCTAAAATACAGAATTGAAATTATACTTGGCAATTTTTGTAAGAGAAAATGATTGATTAGAATGAAACAACAGTGAAAGGAAAATTCTACTAAAATAAATACATGAAGGAAAAAAATTAAGTGTCTACAGAAACCCCACCATTTGGCATTTGATGCTGAACATATGATTTAAGTGCAGGGTTTCTTCCAAAAGGATCAAGACTGGGTCTTATTCTAATAACAGATATAATAATAGAAGTTGCATTTTTGAAGAGTTTTTCCAAGACAGAAAATCAAAAAGCATTTGACCACTTCAATAATCAACCAATCAAAGCAGGTTTATGATGTACCTACTACATGCAAGGTGCCATAATACCAGATGGTGCATCTTCAAGAAGTTCCCAAACTACATAGAAAGATAAAATTTTAAATATTCTAGATTTTATATCTTTGCCAATAGATAATTTTAAGATTATAGTTGCTGAATTATTGTCGGTAATATTTGGGAAACTATGATGAACATGTTCTAAAAGGTTGAGAATTCACAGGTTAAAGTGGTTTTGTTTTTATCTGTTCTTTAACTTGTTCCCATGTGGTTTCATGAGGCTAGAGCTACTCTTATGTATTCTTTTATGTGCTCACTTCTTTGTTTTGTCTTCTTCTGAAATTAAAAAAAAAAAAAAAAAATGGTAAGTCATTTTCCAGTAAGAGAGCTAAATGTAAGGTTGCAAATCAGTATCAACATAACCCTTAACAAAGTTGGCCAAATGCAGAATAAAATGCAGGAGGAAGTGGGTCAGGCCACGAGGTGTATTTGTATTGCTTTCACAAATCAATTGCTTTCATTTTTAGTGTATCTTGAACAAATCAGATCTTTTATTTTTTTGCTACCAGGGATTGAACCTGGGGCACATGATCCCTGAGCCACATCCCCAGCCCTTTCTATTTGCTATTTTGAGACAGGGTCTCATTAAGTTGCGCAGGCCTTCCTAAATTGCTGAGGCTGAATTGTGATCCTCCTAACTCAGCCTTCAAACTGCTGGGATTACAGGTATGCACTACACTGCCTGGCAACACATCAGATCTTCATGTTTCCATATTGAAGATCAATTCTAGGTACCTGTTTAAAAACTCTTCTTGTCCAGCCAACACAAATGATCAAACTTATTAATGACCTAAAACAATGCAATAATGTTCATTACATTTACAGGTAAGAACTGACAAAAGCAACTGCCCCCTCTCGATTTCTACAACCTGCTTATACAGCAAGTTGCCTACGGCCTTGCTAAGTTGCTGAGGTTGGGTTTGAACTTGCAATCCTTCTGCCTCTGCTTCCTGAGTAGACTCCTCAAAATACGTGAAGATCTTGCACAAATGAGTAAAGTTTGGACTTCACTCTGCAATCAATGTGAACAACACACAATGTCTGAACAGGGTAGCAGCATGATGAAAACAGCGCAATTAGGAAATCAGTGTCAAAGGACCAAAAAGAGTACTTGGTAAAAAAAATCTAAAATAATCATACAACAACTATGAAGGAAAATGCAGAACCAAGGACAAAGTAAGTTTCAGAGATTGTTTGATTTAAACCTGGTTTAAGTTAATTGTTCCAAAAAGCATTAAATATACTTAAGCCAGCTAGTGAGTAAATTTTTAAAAAATATAATCAGATTTTCAGACTTCTATTAAAATGGCTTTAATCAGTTTAATTAGCTGTTTATTAATGTTATTTTAAGGACATAAAATTACTAAGGAGGGTACATAAAAATAAATCCTTGGTATAAAAAGCTAACAATCCTACTTTGGTAACAAATGACCTCTACACCAGTCTTCAATGATCATGAAAAACAATTTAATAAAAGGGTTTTTGTAGGAGCCAAGAAGAGCTGTCTGAACAGCTACATTTTTAGCAAGCTACACCAATTACCATAAAGTATCACAGACCTAGAATGCAAGTTAAAAGTAAAAAATGCTATCAATGTACATTAGGTTTTGAATTTTTAATTACCCAAAGAAAGAAGAAACTTACTAAATTACCAACACCTACTTCCAAATCTATTTTATGCATCTTCCTATTGTCACTGTTTCTTGTAAGTCAAAGGATACTGCTTCCTAACAAAAGCTGAAGAGATGGTTTAGTGCAAAGCAATTCCTCACTGTGTACTAGCAATGAAAGTTAAAATAAGCAGTTCTGACTCAGTTAATTAATACTCATTCCCATTTTTATGCTTTGATACTTCCCTTCAGAAATCAATTTGTTAAGCAAGGGACGAGAAAATCTACTGAAGTTCCTGGTAAAGAAAACACTACACTAAAACCAGATGAATGTTTACAGTTCCAATGTATAGTCACAATAACAGGCCTTTATTCTTTCAGAGAAGACATCTGAATGTAGCACATCCAACTTGTCAGAAGTAAAAACAGAAAGAAAAACCCTGACATTCCATATACATGCTGTCAAAAAGACTGTGAAGTTTACATAGGAAAAATGAACATGTTAGAGGGACTATAAGTATAAAATACTTTTATATCACACATTGAGAACAAAAAATATTAATATATTAATATAGTAGCCTCAATTTGTAAGATGCTTCATTCATAACATACCTACAAAAACCCCAAATAATTACTTTTTCATTCTAATGCAATACTCACATTTCAAATACTTTTTAGGTAAGGTAAATGTAGGTTTGGTCTTAGTAAAAGAAAAAGTGACTATACAGACAATACTCTTAACAACAACAAAAAAGAACAGATAATATGCATTCAAGGAGTGAGATAATATGAATTTCAGTTACAAAAACTTCTGGAGATAAAATCTATTTTAAGTTATGAGTGAGAAAGTTCAACAATTTCAAATAGCTCTTATAAAACTGGGCTGGTAAGTCAAGAAACAAACTATTGAAACAGAAGGACAAAGGGGGGGGCTAATTATATTCCTGGAAAACCAAGGCAAACAGAACAAATGGGAGAGTTCTGAGTTGTCAGGCTCAAGTACATCAATTTGTGGTAACTGGAGGATTAAAGACAGAAATTAAAAGTAAAGCTGATTTTTAAAAGCAATGGACAACAGTGGGGGCTGAGCTGTGTTCCCTAAAAAAAAAAAAAAAATGCTGAAACTCTAGCCCCAGTTCCTCTTATTTGCAAATAAGGAATTTGCAAATGTAATCAAGTTTAAATGAGGTCACACTGCATTAGAGTAAGCCTTGAATTCAATGGCTGTTATCTATATACAGAGAAAGAAAAATATGGAGACACACAGGAAAAATGCCCTGTGTGTTATCTATACTACTTTTTATTAAGACAAGGGTATTCTGAAAAAGGAAGACACTTGACACTTGGTGCCAGCAAACACCAGAAGCTAGATGAGGCAAGGAAGAATTCTTCCTAGGGCCTTTAGATGAAATTCAATGGCGATGCTCAAACCTTGATTTGAGCATTTCTTGATTTGAGGATTTCTGGGTTGCAGAACTGTGAGAAGAAAGTATTGTTGTCTTAAGCCACTTAGTTTGTGGTTCCTTGTAATGGCAGCTCTAGAAAACTATTCCAAGTAAGATCTCATATAACATGCAGACCAGTAAATTCTCTATTTAATAGCCTGTGCCATCCTGAAATTAACTCAAATGCCAAAAAGACTTTAAGTCAGCCCCTAGAGAATTTAATTCATTCCTTGCTATTTCAGTCAACCAATCTTAGGCATTCCTTTCCCACCCCAATAGTACAATACAAAATAACTGAAACAAGGAAATAAGGAATTTTTCCTCAATCTACCAATTTGTTTCAATTGCTTCACTTAAGTTTAGATAAATAAATGTTTGGTCTTAGTAAAGAATAAGTAATTATACCATCAGTTCACTTCAAAGTTCAACAAATGAGCATGATTTAAAAATTAAAACATTATAAATAAAAAAATCGCTTTCATATCTCAAATACACTTGTTATGGATTGAATTATATCCCCCACCACACACACACACACACACACACACACACACACACACATCATATATTGAATTCCTAACTCCTAATTCTATGGAATATGACCAGATTTGGAGACAAGTTAATTAACTTAGGGTAAGATCATTAGGGCAGGCCCTAATCCAATACAACTGGTATTTGGAGGCAGACACATACACAGGAGAACTACAGATAGATGGACATCTCTGACTTGAGAAGGCCTAGATCAGATCCTTCCTTCACAATCCTCAAAGGAACCAATCCTGCCAACACCATGATTTCAGACTTCCAGCCCCTAGAATTATGAGACAATAAATGTCTATTGTGTACCACTGAGCTGGTGGTACTTTGTCACAAGCAGCCCTACCAAACTAATACCACCACATCAATTAATAAATGCAAGTGTCTGACAGAGGCACAAATTCTAGTTTCTTGGACAAAATTCAAAATGGAAAACCTGAAGACCTAGAGGTCATTAATAGTTACAGGACCTAATCTACCCCTCATCTGCCAGTCTCATTCTTTCCAAATGCATTCAACAAATGTTTTCGTGTTGACTACACTCTAGATTTTATCTTACTTAATCTTCAGAATCACCCTATGAGACAGGTACTAATATGTAAACACAGGGATTCAGAATGGTAAAAGTAATTTAAGTAATTTGGGGGGGAGGGGTACTCAGGAGCACTGGACTACTGAACCATATCCCAGCCCTATTTTGTGTTTTATTTAGAGACAGGGTCTCACTGAGTTGCTTAGCACCTCGCCATTGCTGAGGCTGGCTTTGAACACGCAATCCTCCTGCTTCAGCCTCCCAAAGTGGTGGGATTACAGGTGTGTGGCACCGCACCCAGCTTAAGTAATTTTAAAATAATTTTAAGTAAGTATCAATTTTAAAACTTGTGCTCTTAACACTCTGTATACTGTACTGCCTTCCTGAGATACCACTTAAAACTCTGAACTAATCTGGAGACTAAAGCAACATAGCCAAAATATTTTGCAGCTGCCAAAAAATTATCTGATTATTACATCCACTTTCCTGAGGTTAAAAAGAAAAAACAAAACAAAACAAAACAAAAAAATCAAGTATGATTCTAGAGAACTACCTGAGAAACTGTTACATTACAAAACTTACCACCTCTAGAAATTATCTTCTTTTCCTATTATGGGTTACCCTGAACTCTAAAATTTTCCTAAAAATTTAAGAACATGATGAAACAAAAAATGAAAGCCTTAGTTTAGCTGTTAGAGTGCCTCTACAAGAACTTACTGGTAAACTCCCAATATATTAGCCACAGCAGAAGCTGCAGGAAGCACTGCACCATCCTTACTGCATTCCCACTTGGGAAAGGGGAGAGAGCTCCACTTTATAAGCCCTGGTCAAATGGCCATTGCCACCCAGGGTCTAGGATGTCTTAAGAAATTTTACCATGCAGAGTGCACTGAGAGTTTCAGCTGCACAACAAAACACTCGGGCAAGAAGAGTGCCCCAAAACTAACAAGGAAAATACTGGGCATATTTATCAATCTTCCATAAAATTCTCGCAGCACATATACCAAGCTTCAGTTTTGAAGCCAAAACACATTTTTATTTTGCAAAGATAAGGTGGGAATCTTCTTGAGTTTGCAGAGAAAAAGTCCACTTCTCCCCTGTCACATTAAACAACAACAACAACAAAGCATTTAATTTAATTACAGGAATCTGATAAGAGATGCTTTCAGGTTTTTAAATTTAAAAATGTATTGCATAGTTTAAAAATTCAGAGATTAGCCGGGCGCGGTGGCTCAAGCCTGTAATCCCAGCACTCAGGGAGGCTGAGACAGGAGAATCGCGAGTTCAAAGCCAGCCTCAGCAATGGCGAGGCGCTAAGCAACTCAGTGAGACCCTGTCTCTACATAAAATACAAAATAGGGCTGGGGATGTGGCTCAGTGGTAGAGTGCCCCTGAGTTCAATCCCCGGTAC
>PVHX01021720.1:0-29126 GCA_004024805.1 Geosciurus inauris
CAGAATCTGGAAGGAGAAAGGGAAGGAGGGGGAGGGGAGGGGCGGGAGGGAAGCGAGCGGCGCGCACCGCATCCCTGGGAGGGGAGCGGGGGAGGCCGAGGGGTAACAGCCCGGGAGGCTGGGGGAGGGGAGGGGGCGCAGAGGTGAGGGTGGCGGGCGGGGACGCGGGAGGGCTTATCTCTCCGGGAGCAGCAGGCTCCGTCACTGATCTAATCAAATTATTCAGCATTAAAAACTGCCGCGACATTCCAGCACTCCAGCTCCGGGCCCAGCTGGGATCAAATGCTAATCAACATGGCGCGATATTTATTCCCACTGTCAGGCTGAGCGTGTTTGTTTTCCGCGGCCTGCATACTAAACCCGGAGCGAGACGGACGGGCTGGCGCGGGGCTGCAGCGGGACGGCCCGAGGAGGGCGGGCAGGTGGGCGGGAGAGGGCCCGGCCCGGCGCCCAAAGCTGGGGCTGGCCCCCGAGAGCCCCACCCGAGGGTCCAGAGCCCTTTCCCCAACTCAGGTCTCTCGGTCTGCACCCAGGAGTCCCATTCCGGGCAAGTCAGCTGCCGGCTTGGACCAAGAGGGCCTTATCTTTGACCTCAAGCTCTGTGACCCCAGGCAAGCGGTTTGCCCTCTCTGAGATTCCCTTCCAGAGGTGGTCACAAGAGTAACCCACCCGGTGGGCTCATCTGTTTCCATGGGGAAGGGAATTCACGTGCGGAAAGCATACAGTGAGCGCTCAATGTGTGTAGGGCTGACTAGCAGCTCCCAGCATCCTTGCAAGGCCTGGATGACATTAGGCACCCGTGATTTAGCAGGCAGCTGGACTAGATGGGAAGCGATCTTTCTGACGACGACCAGAATGAAAGATGACTCCGGGGTCTGCGCTGTCATTGTGTGAAGGTTACTAGACTCAACTCTCCCAGGAACCCTTCCCTGGAGCCCAGCTCCGCGGCTCTCAGCCAAGAGGAAGAGGAAGGATCTTCCCAAGAAGTTCGGGGGCCCGGGCTCCGGCCCTGGAAGCCTCCTGGAAAGGACCCGCCCAGTCTGCGCCTGAACTTGGGGCCCCGCCCACCCTGGGGCCCCGCCCACCGTCACCCCCTCACAAGCTCCCTGAAGGTCAGGACGCGGGGGGAGACTAATCCCCTGTCAGATCACAGCCTCCCCTCCTCTCTAATAAATACTCAACAATTAAACCTTTTTTTCCCAAAGTGTGATTCCAACATTTCAATGTCCCTCCCCTCCTGTCACCTTCCCTGCCATAAACACATTCGTAAAAACTGCTTTTGACGCCCCAGCTGCCATTAGCCACTTAAAATCCCGTAATTATCATCCTATCATGGGCCTGTTAACGAGCAGTAAAAATAAGGCCATTGAATATGGTAATTTATTCGTAAATTAGCCTAATGAGAATAGGTTTCAGACGCTGTTTACTTGCGGGCTGCCTCTGTGACTGGCCAAGGCGGCGGGGACAGGAGCCAGGCCTGGGAGGGCCACCTGCCCACCCAGTGGCAATGCCCCCCCGCCACAGTCCCATCCCCAGGACATAATTCCTGTCCTCCGTATCCAGAAAGTGCCTGGCTCCTGTGCCCTGCTGGACAAGGGGCTGCCACGGGGAGACCTGGATCCCAGGGCCTTGGTCCCTGCCCATCCAGCCCCTTCTCCAAGCTGGGTGACCCCTGGCTCGTCATGTCTCAGCCCTCGATTGCTCATCTGTAAAATGGGGATCCATGTGCCGGCCAGCAGAGTCACTCTGACCATGAAGGAAGGTGACATGTACAGACGTTAGAGCAGCAGCACCATCCAGGTGACGGTGGCCCTGCTATGATCAGCCATGAGCCCCAGCAGAAGATTCTGGGCCCCGCTGACTTATTCTCAGAATGTTGATTATATCCCGGCTGTCGTGGGGATGAATAGTGTCCCCCCAGAAGTCACCTGCACCCAGGGCCCCAGAATTTGAACTTATCCACAATTAGGGTCTTTGGGAATATAATTGAATTAGGATGAGGTCATGCTGGATCAGGGTGGGCCCCAAACCCAGTGACGTGTTCTTGTAAGAAGGGGAGAGGACGTGGAGGAGGAGGGAGGCCCATGAAGGAGGAGGCTGGGGCTGGAGCCGCACAGTCACAGGTGTGGACCGGGCGTGTGGATGGGGCTGGGCCGCGTCACAGGCCAGGCCCTCATGTCCAGTCCAGCTCCCTGAGGGCAGGAACTGTGCTGCACGTGGCAGAGCGTGTTACGGGGGCAGGGGATGTTCACTGGGCCTCCCAAGGTTATGTGAGACACAGATCCCTTCACGCCGCCTGCCCTCCAGGACTGTAGGTCCAGGGGGCGGTGGGCGTCCAGGGACGGTTCCTGAGCTGTCCTCCTGCCTCCCATCAGGTGGATCTTGGACTACAGAGCCCAGAGGAGGCTCTGCCTGGGTTGGAGTCCCAGGAAGGAGGACTGTGGGCTTCAGTGATCTCAATTGTTCACTGTCAAGGGACCCAACGGGCACCAAGCCGATGGCAGAGCACAACACACACCAAGACCAGCAGGTCTCTTGAGGTGTCCAAGCCTCAGTTCCCTTATCTGTAAAAAGGGTACAATGGTCTGCACCTCAGAAAACATGGTGGGGAGTCTGTGAGATCTAGTATTCTGAGCAGGGAGCACAGTACAGGGCTGCATGCAGCAAACAGATTGCCATTGCTCCTGCCCTCGTGCTTATGACCCTTCTCAGGGAACTAGCTCCTCTGCCAGGTGAACCGAGTCTGGCAGCTGGGGCCGGAGTCCTGACTTCTCCACCTGGTGGCCTCTCTCTCTCTGTCTCTCTGCCCTTGTCTTTCCCCAGACCCCTTTACTCTGTCCCCCTGCCATGCCCCACCTAGACCCAGGCTTGAGACAAACCTAAAGATTCAGACCCTCAAGGAGGACAATGTTCCCATGCTCTAGATGACAACACTGAGGTAAGGAGAGGAAGAGGCTTATCCAAGGCTGCCCAGGCTGGGCAACCACTTTTCCTGAGCCAGCCTGGTGCCACAGTGCCCCCTCCAATCTGTTCCCAATGTCACCTCCAGGCCTGATGCAGTAACATCCTAACCTGGCCCCAAACCCAGGCAAGTCCCCCCAGAGTCCCCAGGGCCCTGCAGCTGAGCTCCAAGCTTCCATGATCTGTTGGAGCCTGGGAGGATGGCTGGATTCTGGTCCTGGCTGCTCTTTCCCTGACCACCACTGTGTGACCTCAGGCAAACCCTTTACCTTCTCTGGTCCTCTGTTTCCAACAGTATATATGCTGAAAAGAAACTGTAAGTAGTAAAATTGTTATGGGAAATCAAGGAGAGAGTTGGTGCCCCTGGGGGCTTGTCATGCCTTGCTTGTCATGTTAAAGATGGCAGGGAGTTGAGGACAGGTCCCTAAATTAAATAAGGAAACAAATACTTATTAAGCACTTTCTGTGTGCTGGGCACTGGTCCCCGCCATGGGACTCAGTCTGGTGAGGAGGTGAACGGTCCCCGACAATGACAGGGTCAAATCGCACCCCTGATAAGAGGTCAAGTGATGGGGACCTTGACTGTGGTGTCATGAAAGAGGACTTGGCGTGGCTAGGAGTCAGGAAATGTCCCCCTGAGCTGGTGATGCTGGGCCCGAGACCCAGAGGAGACCAACAGGCCAGGGGATGGGAGGAGATGGAGTGCTCCAGGCAGCCACAATGTCGCATTGCAAAGGCCCTGGGGCAGGGGATGCCCAATAAGATGCCAGTGTTGTTGGAGACCAGATTCGGAAGGAAGAGTTTATCCCTGCTCAGCTCACGAGGAAGACAGCCTCGTCTGCAGCCTCCTCTGGGCCTCTCTCTCTCATCCTCCTTCCTGTCCCCCCCCCCATCTTAACCCTCCCTGACTTGGGTTCAGGTTCCCATGCACTGCCCATACCCTGGCAGGTACCAGGTGCCAGGTACCTACACTCTCTCCATGACTCCTTACAGCCACAGCCCTGATCCTCCCATTTAACAAACAAACAAGGAAATGAGTTTCAGAGAGGCCCAGACACGTTTCTGAGGCCACACAGCTCAGAGTAGGCAGAACCACAGCTCAGACTGGAGTCTCGCTTCCCACCTGGGCTTTGCCATCTCTGAAGCTATTGGAAGCAGAGGCCATCACTGGTGGCACATCCTTGGGAGATCTGTCCCCTGCTGGAGTCTGTCTTGGACTATGAAAGGAGATCAGGCCTCACTTTTTAGTTTCTATCTGCTCCTTGGGATGGATTCACACACACACAAAAAAAACCATGTGAGGCTGAAGCCAAGCATATGGAACTTGGATTACTTTATTTCTTGACACTAGAGGAGACCCACGGTGTCACCCCCAAAATCTGCACCTTAAACTCCTATAGAGCCCCGAAATCCTTAAACCCCTATAGATTCAGGTCCTTGTAAAAATGTGGACCTCGGGCAGCACGTTTGAAAAATCTCACAGTGGCTGCCCCAGGCAGCCCCTTCCACCCCTTCCTGGCCCCGTGGCCTCGACTTCTGCTAGGGACCTGGGTCATTTTTCTTCCGCCCCTGACAGAGCCTGTGCATTTTCAGGGGCAACAGTGATGAGATTTCCCACCGACTTTTGACCAAACGGATTGCCAACTGCATTTGAAGAGGAAAATATCTTTCCAATGTACCCAAGCATAAAAAATGACGGGGTGAGTTCATAACTGTTGATTTAGCCACCAAGTCCCCCCAGCCCCGACTCCCATGCTCTGCAGGTTTTCGCCCAGCCTTAATTCACTCTCTCTCAGCACGCAAAGAAATGGGCCCTTCTGAATCCGTTCTGCAGTGCATTAGCTTCAAGGCCTGTTGGAAAGAGTTTAGCATCTGCTCTTAATAGACACCACAGAGCGCGGGGCAGGCGAGGGCTGGGCGAGCGCTGGGGTGGGGGGCCCGCAGTGTCAGGGAACAGCCATGAAATCGCCAAGAAGCAGCCGCCAGAGAAGATGTTTGCCCACAAGAACCACAGCACACAGGAGAGCAGGTTTGGGGGGACCGAAAAAAAAAGGCATGGAAATTGGGGAGGTGGGGACGGGGGAACCCAGGTGACCTAGGGGACACGTGAGCTCTCCCATCCATTAAGCCACAAAGAAAGTCAAAGTCAGGAGACAAAAAAATGAATGCCCGGTCAGAAGTTCTCTTGCTGGGCAGAGAGTGCATTCCATGCATGTTGGAAGCTTTTAAAACCCCGGATGGTGCCCAGCCAGGGCCTGGATCAATTACATCAGCATCTCTGGGGAAGGAGCCTGAGGATCAGTTTTCTTAAATTCCTGCAGATGATTTCAATGTGCAGCCAAGATGGAGAACCAGCAAGCTGCTAAGGCGGGGGGGATCTCACTGTATGGTCCTGAGACCAGAGCCGTCCGCATCACTGGGGGCTTTGCAGAAATGCCAGTTCCTGGGCTCCACCCAAGACCTGCAGACTGTGACACTCTCGGGGTGGGCCCAGTGTTCTGGCTGCTGTGAGCTGACAGCCTTCCTCCTCCCCCCCCTCCTCCATGATGCTCTGCCTCACCTCAGGCCCAGAGCAATGGAGTCGGCCAACCATGGACTGAACTTCGGAAGCTGTGAGGTCCAACGCCTCTTTCGTCCTCTAAGTTGCTCTTGTCGGGTATTTTAGTCACCACTACAGAAAGCTGTGGAGCACAGCAGAGAAGGAATCTGTATTCATTGCCTCAAGCCAATCGTGCCCCATAGACTGCTCCGTGCCCCTGCTGCTCCTGGGTCCAGGACACAGAGTGCTCCCACCCCAGGCCAAGCACTGAGCTAGGTAGAGGGACCCTGGTCTCTTCCTCTTCATTTCCTGGCTAGGAGGGGAGGGTTTTTCTCTGCCACAAGCTCCCATCAGATGTGCTGCCTCACCACAGGCCCAAAGCTGTAATTGGAACCTCCAGAACTATAAGCCAAAACAAACCTTTTTTTCTAACTTATCTCAGGTATTTTGTTATAGTAACCAGAAATTGACTAACACATCACCCATTTTACAAATCGTCAAGATAAGTAGGACAGGCAAGAAGGGAAAGGGGACAGAGAAGACCATTTTTGTCAGACGCCCACCCCATGACAAGGGCAGCACAAGTCTCCCCAGTATGACCAGATCTAGCCATTTTCCTTCCCATTGTAGAAGCAGAGAAAAAGTATCAAGCAAGACCAAGGACTCAGTCCTCAGCACCCTGGGTTTGCATCTGGTTCTTAGACTTACTAGTTAGATGGCCTTGAGGGAGTTACCTTATTTCTTCACGCCTCTGTGTCTCCATCTGTAAAGGGAGGACAAAAACAGAAGCAGCCCTTTGGACTTCTTTAAGAATTAAACGAGGGGCTGGCATTGTAGCTCAGCGGTAGAGCGCTTGCCTCACATGCGTGAGGCCCTGGGTTCGATCCTCAGCACCATATACAAAGCAATAAAATAAAGACATTGTGTCCATCTGCAACTAAAAAAAAAATATTAAAAAAAAAGTTTGTAAGAATTAAACGAGAACTGGAGAATCCTCAGAACGGTGGCTGACGTGTTAGTGTTATTAGTCGTAGGAGTCGCAAACATCACTTTTGGAAAAAATGGCTTAGAAAAACTCCAGTTTAGAACGAGAATGCTTGTCACACACACTTGGGTCCTTTGTTATTCAACAGTCACCTCTGGGATCTGTTTCACAGGAGGAATAACCTGGGAAGCCATATGTTGACTTGGCCTGGAGGCAGATAGGCATGTCACCACCTCGTGACAGCGGTGAGCAGGGAGCTTTGCTAGGAAGTGTGGCTGGATTATTAAGAAACGCCCACCTCAGAAGGATCTGGAAGTTCCTTGGACCCCTGGCTTTTGCCTCTATGTGGGTCCATCTTCTTTATTCTTTGTCCTGAAATTTCTTCCAAACCTGGGAGATGAGGTGTTTTAACAAGAGCTAACAAAGAACAACACATTCTTCCTTCTTAACACTTCAGAATGGGAAATATTAAGAAGTTCCATGAATCCGCAGCCACCCTGCTCTGGGGGAAAAATTTTAAAAATGTCTTCCCTGGACCATCTTCTCCACGACTTCCTGTCTCCACAGGAAGTGGCCACTCCCCGGGTCCTGCGCATGGGAATCCAGGTGCTGTACTCTGAGATGCTCGCTTCAGCAGTCCTGGGCGTGAGCTTCCATTCCTGTCTCACACCCAATGCCCCGTGGGCACCTGTGGGTGTCAGGACCCAAAAGATGATGGCGAGCTGAGCACAATTATGACAGGCATGGACAGGGGGGCTGCAGAGCCAGCGCTGTGCTCAGATTCGACCGTCAAGATCCCAAATGGAACATTCTGCTTCCCAGCACGTCTTGCCAAGGATGATCTCAGATCCATCTGTTCCCGTTCACCAGGAGCAAAGGCCTCCATTTTAACAAGGGTGTGGCTTGGTTTCCCCTTTCCTGCTCTTGGAATTGGGCCGGGTGGGGTTAGAACTGGGGCGAACCCGGAGAGAAGCGTCCTCACGTTGGCAGCCTGTGGCATCGCCTGCCTCCAAGGGTTTAGAACCCTGCTTACAGCTCTGATTCACGCAGCACGGGGCCTCCTGTGGGCCTCCGTGTGGATTTAGTTATGGTTTTTAATGTTGAGCTTTTATTCTGGGAACGCAGAGTCAGAAAAGACACAGCTTGTCTGACAGAGCTCACAGCTGGAACACAGGACGGGGACAAGAGGACACACTGACAGCTAAAATCGGCCATATGCAGCGGGACATCGTGGGGTGGAGGCGTTGAGCACAGCCTAGAAAGTCCCCTGAGCAAAGAGAGGGATGGACGGAGGGTGGTCAGCCCAGCAGTGCTCTTAGAACCAACAAGCACCCCTTGGAGGGCTGTTGATTTGTGTGCCCAGCTCAGGTGTCTTAGGGACTGATCCGGAGATCCACAGGGAGGATTGGAAGTGCCGGGGATGGCACTGGCTGGCCCTCTTCTCCCACCCTTCTCTTGGGGCTTCCTGGGATCCTCTCCCCTAAATATCTCTTGCCCTTGATTCCCTAGGCCCAAATCCGCTCCTGAGAGAATCCAAAGCGAGACACGACGTGAGAAGGAGAATCGCAGGGTGAGGAAGGAGTCTCAGAATGGGACCAGTATGTCCCCACTAGCTGCATTTCCAGGGGGACAAGAAGGCCAGTTTTGATAGGGGCATAGAGCGAGGACATGGACGCTGAGGCGACGTGGCGTAGCGTAGACACGACGTGCCCCCATCAGCTTGAGGCCACCTGCAGAGGGCATACCTGGGCGCACAGTCTGGACCCACTGAAGGCGCAGCCCAGGCTCATCCGTGCGCCTGAACTCACAGAAAAACAGACGAAAGGAGACTGCGGGACGGAGATGGTCCTGAGATGGCAGCCGATGGCATCGATTCCTCTGAGAGGGCCCCTTTGGTGCATCCTGCAAAACGCAAATATTTCCAGAGTCCCCATTTCATGCAACCACGAGTGACCCTGTGACCGCTCGTGCGGCACAGACCAGTCAAGTGCTCCCAGGTGCTGGACACAACCAGCTTTGCACAGGACGTCGAGGCCAGGATGCTCCTGTCCCCGCTGCAGCCCCAAGACCCAGGAGCGTTCCTCTCCTCTGTTAGGCCTGCAGACTCTGCAGATGGCAGCGCTTTGGTCCAGGGAGGCTGTGTGAATGGCTCATGGTCACCCTGCTACCACAGGGTGGAGGCAGCCTGCAGGGCCAGGACGACCCAGCTCCCAGGCACCGCCTGGTACATTTTCTGGAGGGAACTGAGGCCTGGAGACGGGGAGTGACCTGCCCAGGGAAACAGGACCTGAGCACCTGCTCCGCCACCCACTCGTGCCTCCAGGGGACCATGCACGGGGCCACCAGGCTGCCACATTCTACAGAGGGACCAACAGGTTCTACTCAAGTGTTCTAAACATGACCAAGTGCCCTCGTGTGTCTGGTGATGTGAAAGGAGAAATCAGCAGTTAATGCGGAAATGGAGAGAAAGACAGCGGTGAACAGGAGGCACAGAGGAGGAGAGGAAGGGGACGAGGGCCGTCCCTAGGAGGGGCAGGAGAGGGTGAAGGAACTCGGGTTCTACCTTGCCAGAGCTTTATTCTGGCAGCAAGTTTGCCAGTATCTCAGTGCCCATTTTTATTTCTCTGATGGAAACCAGATTCTTCTTTATCGTACTTTCTTTGGTGTGTGTGTGCTGGGGACGAACCCAGGGCCTCACACGTGCTAGGCAACTGCCCTACCACGGAGCTACAGCCCCAGGCCTGGGTATTGCTTTCTTAAAACAGAATAGCAACAGGCCAGGTGCGGTGGCCCACACCTGTCATCCCAGTGACTCAGGAGGCTGAGGCAGGAGGATCGCGAGTTCCAAGCCAGCCTCAGCAACAGTGAGGCCCTAAGCAACTCAGTGAGACCCTGTCTCTACATAAAACACAAAATAGGGCTGGGGATGTGGCTTAAGCACCCCTGGGTTCAATTCCTGGTACGAAAACAACCCAACAATAACAAAATACAAGAGA
This sequence comes from Geosciurus inauris, assembly GCA_004024805.1. NCBI lineage: Eukaryota > Metazoa > Chordata > Mammalia > Rodentia > Sciuridae > Geosciurus > Geosciurus inauris. The sequence continues at coordinate 9,482 of PVHX01021720.1, forward strand.
ATCGCAGTAGCATCCCCGGCAGCTCTAACGACGGCTGCAGAGAGCCTGCTCCACGGCCGGCCCTCGTCTAGGTGTTCTGCACCCTTAGCTTACAGGATGCTCACCGCGAGCCTGGGAGCTGGCACTATTGCCTTCCAGGTGGGGACACAGGTGCAACAGAGGGGTCAAGGCACACGGGAGTGCAGGGCTGGGATGCGGACTCAGGATTGGGTTTGTGACCTGGCTGCACCATGTCTGCCCTCTGACCAGGCCACCAGGCATCACCCGATGGGGCCACTGGCAGCTGAATGGGAAGATACTGGTGAGAGAGCCCAGCATGTCCCCAAGACAGCTGGAAGGCACTAGGAGGATCCCGCCTTGCCTGGCCTGGCCGCTTCTGTCCCCTCCACACAGGCCTCCAGAGGCGGCCACCCCCTTCCCTCCTGGAGCCACTTCCAACAGGAGCTCCAGCCCTGAAGGCCAGGCCCTGGGCCGCCCAGTCGGGGCCCAGCACCCCATTACCATTCAGCCGCCTTCCAACGGAAATTATAAGCACTTTGTGTCAACTCTGTCTGTCCCCGCAGCCGCGCCGCGGGAAAGCGATTGAGGTCAGGGGAGGCAGACAGCCTACCCATCACTCCTGTCGCGGCCATTCCTCACACGGTGACATGCAATCTCCCGCGGAGGGTCACCTCTGGGGAAGCGATTCCTTCAAGCCCAGAACAAGTGCCAAATTGCAGCTTTGCCGAATAATCATGTGGAACACATCGAAAATAGCTGCCTCCGTAATAAATGGTTAACCAAGGCGGCCCCAGCCTCCAGCAGCCCCAGAAGCCAGTGGACTGTAAACAGAGTCACCTGCGTGGCTCAGGCACAGGGTCCAGGAACCCGGGAGCCCAGGTGGCTTTGCAGGCAGCTGGGTGGGAGCAAGCAGAGAGAAAGCAGAGGCACCCGGGGCAGGACGCCCGGCTGGAAGGGACAGGATCCCGCATCCTTCTGTGAACCTGAGCACCACAGAATCCGTGGATTAAGACTGGCTCAGGAGAAAAGAGGTGTTGGTGTTCCTCCTTGCTTTCCTGGTCACTGGGTAAGTCTGCTGTGACAATCCCAAACTCCACAGGACCTGTGTGTGTGTGTGTGTGTGCGCGCACGCGCGTGCAGGGGCATCACAGAGGTCAGGAGGAAAAAGGGAGAGACAAGAGACGAGGGCTTCTGGAAAGAAGAGGGACGGAAATATGAATGAGAAACAGAAAAGATAAATGGAGAAGGTGATCTGAAGCCCGAAAGCCAGGGAAAGAAATCAGATGAGAAAAGAGGCCTAGGAGGGAGGGGGAAGGGGGTGGGACAGAGGGACAGGGAAGGGCCAGGGGGCGGAGAGACCTAGAGGGCCCAGCCTGCCTCAGCGCTGCTGGGTTTTGTTTGCACCAGGAAGAAAAAACGTTCTTTGTTCCCCAAAGCCTTGAGCGACACCAGCAGCTCCCCACGCCCCACGTGAGCACGGCAGTGCCCGCACACACAGGCACCCTCCGTGCACACAGAGACCCACGCAAACCTGCACTTGTGCAAACACACACACACACACACGTAGGTGGCACGCATGCTCACCTGCACACGCACACCATCACGTGCACACACATGCATGCATACACTCACACGGACACATTTGTTTGCACATGTGCCCGCGCAGGGTCCCGGCCATCCCCTCCCCCCAGCCCTGAACACAATTCAGTCCCAGAACAGAGAGAGCCATCTGTGGCCTGAGTCACAGGAAACACGGAGCAGAGCCAGACCAGGGCTGGGCGTGGGGGAGCAGGAGAGAGAGGGAGGCCACCCAGGTCACAGGCCCCAGGAGCAGGAAGGAGAAGGAATCCCAGGGGCCCACTGGAAATGGCAGCCCGCAGCCCGGCCACCCTTCAGCCCTGCATCCAGGACTCATCTGAATCTGGCCATGGCCGGGCTACCTGGACAGCCAGCAGACCCTGCAAGACCACAGGACTCCCAGGGAAGAGCAGCCAGGCTCCAGGCAAGAGCAGGGCTGAGGGGCTGCCTGTCCCTCCGCTGGGCCTGCAGCTTCCCCTTCTGAGTCTGGTGGGCAGCTTCCAGGCAACCTTTGCCTCGCTCTCGCCAGCCGCCCCTGCTAATTCCCCATAATTTGCCAAAATTAACAGATTTATGGCAGCGCCTGGGTTTGGATCAACTTTTCGTATGTACTTTGCAAGAGAAAAACATTTTCTTCTCCTCCAACTTTCTGTTTACCCATTAATACGCTCGCGTTTGCTGGTGCCTAATGACTGTTCAAATCTTCTCTGTTCATAGAGAATGTTGTTGTTGTGATTAAGGGTGCCAGGGTGCGCGCGAGCTCAAACACACCAGAGCCATAAAAAGGGCAATTAATTCTTTAAAAAAAAAAAAAAAGATCGCAGGAGAGCGGGAGAGAACGGATCTCTGTTTACAGAAGAGCAAGAAAGAAAACAGATATTTCGAAGTAGTGTCCTTGCGAGACAGCAGTGTCTTCTAAATGCTCTTGAGAAAATATCAAAACCCAAATGTCCTTGGAAGGTGCTGTCTGGGGGACATTTGGGCAGTAGGACAACTTAACCGTGTGTTGGCCACTTAGGACAGGCCTGGGTGGGCTAGCTGGACGGGTCCCTGGAGAAGGCCACGGGGTGTGGGGAAGGTGGATACCCTGGCCTGACTTAAATCCTGCTCCGACACCAGCCTCCTACTGCCTCTGAGCCTCAGTTTATCCATGTACAAAATTGGAAGTGGAGCCCCGAGGGTGGATGTCAGGGCAAGGTGGATCAAGGGCCTAGTTCGTTGCTGGTGGGTCGTTGGTATCCACAGACCTCCTCCTTCCTTATTCACTCACATGTTTGCCCAACACCTGCCCCAGGCCCGGCAGTGGAGTGGGGTTCTGAGCCAGACGCAGTGAGGCACACCTGTCATCCCCGCAGCTCGGGAAGCTGAGGCAGGAGGATCGCAAATTCAAAGCCAGCCTCAGCAAAAATGAGGCCCTAAGCAACTCAGGGAGACCCTGTCTCTACATAAAACACAAAATAGGGCTGGGGATGTGGCTCAGTGGTCGAGTGCCCCTGAGTTCAATCCCCAGTACCCTTCCCCCCTCCACAAAAAAGAAAAACAAATTAGTTCTTGCCCAGGTGGGGCTGAGGATCCAAAGGTGGGAGAAGGAGAGAGCAGGTGGAACAGCCACAGGTCCACTGATCACTCTAAATGCTTGAAGGGAAATGAAGCAAAGTAAGAGAGCAGAAATTGTCATGGGGACTGTGTTGAGTGGTGGCCGCGGGGACTGGGAGAGGCACACTCGGGGTGAACTCTGGACAGAGACCTGAAGGGAGGGAGAGATGAGCTTCACAGAGATCTTTCTCTCCCCCTTCACTTTTCTTTAAGCTAGGTTTAAGAAGCCCTGGCTGGAGGGACAGGGGAGAGCTGGCCTCTGTCCCAGCAATGGCTTCTCACTGAGAGAGCCACAGAAACAGAGGTCACACGCACCCCATAAAAGCTTTTGTTCCAAATTTAGAAATACACATAGATTTCTGCGGTTTCACGCAGGTACGCACGCGCGTCTATTCGGAGCACCTGCCCTGCGCTGGGCATTGTGCTGAGGGGGGTGCAGCCTGAGGAAATCAGACGTGACCCCGCTTCCTGCACTTGGAGTGTAGACAATCAGGGAGAAATCGACACGATCACCACGACCATTTCAAGGAGACTGGGCTTCCAGACCCCGAAGAGCAGCCTGGCACAGACAGTGCCAGGGAAGGACCTTCCCAGAAAGGAAGGACAGAGCTGAAATCAGCTAAGTAAGTAAGGAGAGGGAACCGTGTTGCCGACTGAAGGAACAGCATGGGCGAGGGCCAGGCCCATGCTGAGTCACGTCCGCTCTGAGGACCAACAGCTCTGAGTTCAAATCCCAGCCCCACCACCTCCCAGCAACGTGGCTTTGGCCAGGTAACTCCTGGTCTCCGAGCCTCAGCGTTCCCATCTGGAAAGTGAACTCAAGGAGACTTCAAGGTTGTCCTGAGCCCCTGAGTGGGGAAAGTGGTCAGCAGGACAAAGTCCTAAAGTGAGATTGGTTTCTTGCAGCGTGGTGGGAGGCCGGGAGGGACAGACTCGGGGCCATGGTCCAGACATCCAACGGCTACTGTGTGCCCCAGCACCTCTGAGCACCCTCAGAGTCCCCCCCACAAGATGAGAGGGTCCGTTTCCCACAGCAGAAAAGAGACCCATGCAGAACACGTGAGCACGGGCGGCAGATGCTGATTCTGTAAGAGAGACACCCAGGTGAGCCCGCCCTCCACGAACCCCTCCCCACGGCTGTGACAGGTCCCCGGTGCTCAAGGGGCCTGGGCCTCTCAGAAGCAGATGGCCTCCTGGAGAAGAGTCCTGGGCCTCTTCCCAGGAGCCCCACCCCACACAATGCCTTCGGAGGACACTGACGGGGCTGTGTCATCCCCCCGTGCGCCTTCCCCAGGAGTCCCCGTGTCTTCACCATTTTCGGGGACATGTGGATGCTGCCAGCCAATATTTATCTGTACCCCAAGGCTCCCCTGAACTCCAGCCTCCCCTGCCACCTGGCTTGTCCTCACCTCCACGGTGACATCTAAATGACGCCCAAACCTGACATGATTAATGGAAACCCCGGTCGCTGCCTGTTCCTCCGACCTGTCCCCCTGCACCGTGGTCCCCGTGCCAAGGGTGGACAGTGCCAACCTTCCCCTGGTCCTGGAAGAACCTGGCAGTCCCCCTGGATTCCCATCGTCCGCTCAGGTTCCACGCCCCATGCAGCCGCACCCTACCACCCAAGTCCTGGCCCCAGGGCCACTTTAGGAGCCTCCAGGATCTTTGGAGTGACTCCCCCTGTTTTTTTTCTAAGAGCTAAAATGCATGTGACATCCTGCCCCTCCTCTGCTCCCTCCAAGCTCACCCACCACAGCCTCCCTGGACTGGCAGCCTTGGGGCCTTTGCAGTGGCTGATCACCTCCTCCAGGTGTCCCTCAGCTGTCACCTCAAGGAGGACTTCCTGACACCCATCCAACAGCCCAACACTCCCAATGATGCTCATGTTTCTGTCACTTCATGGATCTTGGTTCTCTCTCTCTCCATCTCTCTCTCTCGTTTTCTCTCTCGGCTCCAGCCGGCCAACTCCCTGAGCCAAGGATCTTTGGTGTTTGGTGATGGGGAGACGCTCAATACGGATCTGTTGGATGAATGACTCTGCAGCCCAAATGAAGATTCATTCACAGGCTCTTTGACCTTGGAAAGATGCCAAGAGGCACCGTCTAGGGGGACCCAGAGGCCCCCACCTGCGAAGGACCCCAAACCCCTTAAGCTGGGAGTCCTGGACCCAGATGCCCAAAGGCTGACCAGAGACAAAGAGGCGGCTTAGCATCACGTTCCGGGCAGAGCCTGCCCGAATCCCCTCCTGCTGTCATTCAGGTGTGAACCTGGACCCTGGCTCCAGGTGCCCAGGGCTCCACTGGAATGTGTCCTGGCTTGAGTCCCTCCTCCTCAGAAAGACAGGTTGAACTGTGACCCTCCAGGAAAGTGGCCTTATTTGGAAGTGGGGTCTTTGCAGATGGAATTTGTTAAGACACAGTCATCCTGGGTAGGGCGGGGCCCAGTGCAGCGGCCCTTGTCCTCCCAGCGCAGGGAAGTTTGGACACAGAGACGGAGACGCAGAGGGAAGAACAGCAGATGGGGACGGGTGCAGCTACTGGAGTGAGGTGGCCACAGCCGAGGGGCCACCATGAGCTGGATGAGGCAAGGGAGGGCCCTCCCCAGAGTCTTAGGGAGGCATGGCCAGTCCACACTGCGAGGTCAGACTCGGGGCCTCCAGGACGGTGAGAGAATGTGTTTCCGTTGCTTTTGGCCACCGAATGTGTGGCACGGGGCTCCGGCAGCCCTAGGACACAAATACAGAAGGGTAACTGCAAACTGTCCCTGGGGCGCCATGAGGGACTGATGTGTGGAGGATCTGCGGTCCCCGTCTTCATAGGCCCCCGAGTGTCCAGGGCCACCTCTGCACCTGGCAGTCACCTCTGCTGGTCTGTTGAAGGGAATCAAGTAGTGGAGGGGCTCCCCCAACTTACCTCTGACCTCAGTGAAGGCCAAGCCTCCAGGATCTGGGGACACCAGGGCAGGCATAGCCCTGCAGTCAGCCCCTGTCACCTGCCCAGGTCCCAAGCCTTGAGCAACAGAAGCCGCTTGGAGGCTGAAGCCCTCACCCCTCCCTTGCGGACCCCCAAAGCCACCGTCGCCTGCTCCCACACAGGCTGCAGAAGCCCAACGGAATCCTCCCCGATCCTCCCCCATCAGCCGGCCACCCAGCCACCCGCTGGCCACCGACATTTGGCCCCGGGAGCTAATTGCAGGAGCTTCATCTTAAAGGAAACCACAAATACGCTCTCGCCCACATTTTACGACTTTATAACTCACCAAATAAACCTGAATCCTATAACCATAAAACAAAGCCCCAACGAGTTGGACACGAACCAGCGAGGGGAGCGGGAGGGGTGGGGATCGCCGGAGGGGGCGCGGGGGCGGCCCAGGGCGCAGCGCAGATCTGGGCCCCAGCGCCTTGCAGAGACTTAATATTCCAATCAGCACCCAAGCAAGACATTAGAATCAAAGGAGTGCATGAGTGCCCCCATAGCTGGGGGAATATTACTCACCAGGTCATGGTCGGCTGCGTAAAATACAACCCTCATATATCATTATAACTGCCAGCCAGCGACAGTTATAATTGAGACGGCAATAACTAGGAGAGAGTTCTTTAATTTAACATCCAATTATTACAAGTTATCGCTTCTTAATAAATGTAATATAACAGACAATCAATGTTGCATGCGACGGCTCAGACTGCGGTGGGGTGGGAAATTTATATCCTGGGGAAAATATATATATATATGTGTGTATATATACACACACACCGCGTGTAGCATGTGTGTGCTCGTGCGTGTGCGCAAGGCGCGTGTGCACCAGCTTTCTCGTCTGCAGAGGCTGTGATAAGTGTCGTGAGGCTGCACTATAAATAGCCAAGTTTGCCTCAATAGCTGACATCGCTACATTTGCATATGTACAATAGCTGCGGGGCCATGGGAGAGGGAAGGAGGCAGCCAGAGAGGTTCCTTCTCCCTGGCGCAGGCGCAGAGCCCGGCAAGAGGAGGCAGGGCCCCCTGGCCCAGCCGACACCACTGGGCTGTGGCTGGGGAAATCACCCTGAGCCAATAAGGCAGAGCAATGTTTTTTTTAAATATATTTTTTTGAAGGGTGGGATATAGAGACAGAAAAGTGACTGCACTGTGAATAGCTTGGTGTCTTTTTACAATGTAGAGGCACCCAGCGCTCCAGCACCCAGGTGAGTTAATAGAAATGGCCAGCACCTAGAAATCATCCTCTTGACTCACTCCTTACCTAGATGACGACTGATGATTCCCACCTCCATCGGTGGCTTGGCTGGTTTTTGAACTTCCCGTAAGTGGATCATACAGGAAGTTCCTTTTGGTGTCTGGCTTCTTTGGCTCAATCTTATTCTGTGACATTGGTCACATGTTAAAATGACTTTTCCTTTTGGTTTCCACAGGACATTTAACTGTGCAAATAGTCCACGACTGCTGTGTCCACGCTGTGGTTGGTAGATAATTGGGTTGTTTTTGGTTTGGGGACAGACACAGGGTGCTGCTATGAACCTTATTCTGTGTATCCGTGGTGAGCACGTGTGACCCTAGCTGGTGAGTGGGCACCCGGGAGTGGAACTGCTGGGTACTGGGTGGGTGTGTCCTCAGCTTTAGTAAATGGTGGCAAACAGGTCTCCAAAGTGGCTGCACATGCCGAGTTCCACAGTTCTGGTTGCTCCAGGTCTTTGTCAACACTTGATAGTATCGGTTTTAGCCATCTGGGTGGTGCGTAGTTGTCTCAGGGTACTTGGACTCACGAAGTTAAACACCTTTTCATGTATTTATCGGCTACTTGCCTGCCCTCTTTGGTGACACGGCCGTTCAAGGATTTTTACGTATTTTCTTTCGGGTTGTTCACATGGCTCTGGATTCATAAATCTTTGTCTGTTGTGTGTAGGGCACATATTTCTCTCTCACTCTCTGGCTTGCCTTTCCTTCTCTCTCTGTCAAGGACTGTATGTTTTTAAAATTTTAATGCAGCCCAAGTTACCAGTCTTTGTCTTTTATGGTTGGTTCTTTCTCTGTGCAACACAGAATTTTGATTATTTTGATGGAGGGGAATGTGTTCAAGATGGCGTTAGCTAAGTTTTCAAAAGAACAAATCGACTGGTTAGTTGTGTTCTTGGTTTTCGTTCTGTTTAGACCCACCTGTTACCTCCCAACTCGATGCGCGTGGATCAGCAGATAGAAAGCCGTGTGGACCACCCACCCCGACGGGTATTCACCTGTCCACTCACAGAGCAGGCCTGTGCTGAGAACTATAGATACAGATGACGTGACAGGTGCTGTTCCCGACCTCAAGAAATGCAGACCCCCCAGAAGAAAACACGGGAGAAATTTCTCACTGACCTTGAGTTTGGTAGAGATTTCTTAAATAAGACATGAAAAAGGCAAAAATGTAAGAAGTCAATATATTTTTAAAAATCAATATATTGGACTTGATGAAAATATTTTTGCTTTTCATAAGGCCCTGATAAGACAGGCTGCATAATAACAAGATGAAATGACGTCCCGTGGACCGGGTGCCACGGCTCCACTCCTCCCTTTATGCACACACATAGTCAGTATATGTTTATTGAGCATATACTATATTCTGCCTGGATCATGCTGGACCCTGAGGAATCCCTGTGCCTTCCATGAGCTGGAATGGCCACGCAGACACAGGACAGGACATCCCGTGATGGGGGCTGCTGTGTACGAGTGTGCAGGTTGCGACTAGAGGAGAACACCAGGAAGGCTTCCTGGAGGAGGTGATGTTTGAACTTGGCCTTGGAGGGCAAAGTGCAGAGAGAAGCCCAGGGCACAGGGGCAGGAAAGAGGTGGCAGGTTCTAGAACTCAAAGTCATTTTCAGAGCTGGGGAGCCCCCCCACGGAAGGGCAGGAGGTGAGACAAGGGGCCACTTCCACATCTCTGTGGGATCTGAGTGCCCCAGGAGGGTTTGGCTGTCACAGCACAGGTGCGGGCGGATCTTGGAAAGATGGGAGCGTCTCGTCGGGTGAAGGGTGGTGGTAATTCAGAGCTCGGAGTCGCAGTCGGGTGGCACACTCTCAGAGTGTGCACGGGTCTCATCCTCGGTCCCCGTGAGGTGGATGGAATCGCCCTCCCCATTTAACACGAGATCACCGAGGTCACCAGCTGGCAGGAGTCAGGGCAGGAGGCAGGCCCAGAGCATCTGGCTCCCCAGCCACCACCAGCAGTGGCCTGATGGTCCGCACAGCCTCCCGGGGCTGCCCTGGGGACCAGCGCGGCCCGTGCCCGTCACGTCTGTCTCCAGCTCCACACTGGAGCAGAGCTGGGCTTCCCCCGCCCCGGCTGCTGGGAATGAGAGGCCCAGACAGACAGCTCCGCGGAGGCTGCAGCCAAGGGCACCGGCCTGTGACCAGACAGCCAAGAGCTAACTGCACGCCCACCCCTGACCGCCCAGAGAGGGACATGGCAGGGGGCATCATACCCCCCTCCCAGAGCTGGGAAGTGGAGGTCGGGGAGCCACACAGCCACCCCTGCAGGGGAGTCAGAGGTGGACGGGGCTCTGAAGCTCTGTTCCTGTCTCGTCCAGTGACCTCGCCGATGCCCACGCTCACATCAGACAGGGGCAGCCCTGAGGACATGTAGACTCAGGGAAGATCCACCCAGACAGTCGCAGGAGTTCTCCAGGCAAAGACAATTTGTGGAAATCAGTTCATTTCGTAGCTTCTTAGTGCTGGGCCTGGTGGTGCTGGCCTGTAATCCCAGCTACTGGGGAGGCTAATGCAGGAGGATCACAAGGTCGAGGCCAGCCTCAGCAATTTAGCGAGACCCTGTCCAACATCAACAAAATAAATTTTTGTTTTATTTTTAATGATTTATTATTAAATAAATAATAATAGAGGGGTGTCTTACAACAGCTTTATCGGATTAGGGCCATACCCTGTGGCTGCCTTTGACCTTCATTATCTCCCCAAAGGCCTAATGTCCAACCAGTCACGCCTCCGAGTTGGGCTTCAATGTAGGAATTGGGGAGGAACTTGAGTCAGTGTCTCAGCAGCAAAGGATGCAAAAACATTGAAAGGGCAGCGGGAGGGGAGAGGTTGAGAGGTTGGAGTACCAAGTGGAGGACATGAGAGGGGCAGGACTGAGACCAGGTGATGCCGGGGATACCGGCAGCCCCCAGCACTGACCGCATGGGACGTCTGGAGCAACTGGGAGTGTTCTGCTGGCTGGCAAAAGATCAAGTTTGAAGGGGGAAACAAACGTATCTGGGACTCAGAAGGACCCTTGGATAGGAGGAACTGGAAATGCACGAAAATCTTCAGAGTCAACCACTCCAATATTTTTATTTTGCTGATAGTAAAACAAGATCAGAGTGAGAAAGGCACTTGCTTCAGGTCACACAGCACATTCAAATCAAAGTCTTCTGATCCCATGTGCAAGTTTTGTTCTGGACATAGAAGATGCAACCAGGATCAGAAAATAGAAGGAATGTGGGCTCAGGATCTAAGGCATATATGGTATTAACCGAACTCAGGGTTCTTGGGACTCAGAGAAGGTAGACAGTTGTGCAGGCTGTGCACTGCACAAAGGCCGTTGACTGAAGACCTGGTAGCTGAAACCCAGTTCCCACTCTGTGACAGCTGTGCACCCTGGCAGCAGGTGGTGTCTCTCCAAAGAAAGGGTAGGCTTCTAGTTTTCAGAAAGGTCACACGGGGGCTGGCAAAGGATCTTTGGAAAGGATCGTGTTGACCAGCACCTGCTACAAGCTGGGGCCGTGTAGGAATTCCGCTTACATTATCTCACTTAATCCCTCTGACTAACTCTGCAACGGGCTTGGTATTCTCATCCTACAGAAAGCGATCCGAGGCTCTCAGCAGCGAGGTGTGTCGCAGAGCCACCCGCACAGGGCTTTGTACTCAGCGGAGGGTCATCATACCTGTCCTTGGCTCTGGAGGCTGTGCCCCTGCAGACACCTTTGCGCCATATGACACCGTCCCTGCATGGCACTGTCCCTCCTGATCCCCAGGTTGGAGAAGGCTGAAGGCCTGGTCAGGACCCCACCCTCTCCAGACAAGGTTCCACGTGGCTCCTGCAGCCCCAAACCCAGGGGTGTCCGTTCCTGGGCTCAGGCACAGCAGCCGCGCCCGCTCCCCTGGGGCGCAGCAGCTGGGCCGGCAGACTGAGCGGCTCCGGGCCAAGCGAGGTGTGAGCTGCTCAGCTCTGCGTCCCCGAGTGTGAACTCCCAAACGCCTGATGCGCAACATTTGGCCACATTTTTTTTTCCACCACCCCAAGGCAAATGGGCGCCAGCGCCTGGCTGGGGTGCAGGTGGCTGCTGGCAGAGGGCGGGGCTGCGCAGGAGGGCCCGGGGCAGGAGGGAGGCCAGGGCCACCCCAGCCGCCTTCTGCCCCTGGGAGGCTGGGTGGGCCCATGGATAGAGGGGGGCCTGCAGGAAAGGCCGACACCAGGACAGACAGACACGTCCTCCCTGGGCTCTGCACACTGACCTGGGTGGTGAAGACCTGGCCCTGTCTGTCCCCTGGAGGACCCCAGCCTCACCAGGCTCTCAGTGGCAGGGCCTGAGCACAGGGGACGAGAGGAAGGGGAGAGGGAGGTGGAGAGCAGGAAGTGCAGGACCCAGCAGCCAGCCACCAGGCCACACAAGGAGGCAGCCACCACGCCATCAGAAAGGTCACCTCTGAGGGTGTTGACTTGAGGGTGGAGGGCATCCTGTGGGAAGTTGCCAGGGTTCCAAATCTTGGTCCAGCCGGCTTTTCCAAGGGTGTCCGTGTACAAGTGGGTCATGAAGTCATAGGCGAGGGGGTGTATGGTGCTCACACAGACGTTTCCAAGTGTAAGTTTTAAATATGAAGGTTCAACCGTTTTTTAAAATATATAATCCAACAAAAGGTGGGTGGGCGGATGGATGAACAGACAGGTGGATGGACGGATAGGTAGGTGATGATGGGTGGATGGATAGGTGAGTAGATCAATCAATCCACCAATCAACGAATGGACCAATGAGAATTCATTTTGCTCCTTGAAAGTTAAAAAAAAAGAGTGGCTTGTGTATATTAAAACTTTACCTGTTGAATGAATGAGTAAATGAATCTAGTAGGTTCTGGCTTCTCGTCTCCCCCACAGCCTGATGGCAACAATAAGCAAGTGTGTTCAACAGTTTGAATCTCTTTAGTCTCATCAATTTCCGGCTCAGATCTTCCTCAAAGCCATAACCAGACACGCAGGAAGGCCTCAGGACCCAGGCAGTCACCGTGATTCTGCTTATAATGGCAAAGATAGGGGACATCTCTGCCAAGGTAGGAGGGGACTCTGATGAAGTCACAGGGAATATCATGGCTGATTATGGCCAGGAGGAGGCGTTCTGAATTAGGTGAGAAAAAGCTTCCGGTAGAAAATAAAGGCACAATAAAATAGTTAGTCCATAAAATGTGTCTCCGACATGGACTCGTGGATGCCTGCTTTGTTCGGGGGCTCAGGGAGACAGGACCTAGGACAGAACCGCACCAAGGCGTTTCTCGGGGCTTCTCCTAACTGATGTCTCCGTTTCTGTCTTTGTTACGCAGCTGCATCCACTAACCCCTTCACAATGATGACTTTAATTATAAGGCAAAGAAAAGCCTTCTTTCTGGTTTTGCCAACTTCAAGCAGAAAGAGAAAAAGGAATTTGCTCTAAAAAAAAAATTCAATGAGGATGTCAGTGATGTGACCATGACCGTCAATTCCACATAACTTCATCTCGAAGCTGCCCCTTCTCGGTCTTTTAAGCTCAAGTGTCCTTCAAAGCAAAGTTGTGTTGAGACGCTCCAGCGGGGAAGTGCTGTTGTTCTTTGGAACAGTCCCATGTTCCTCCAAGCGTGTTTATTGAGCACTTACTAGGAGCTGGGAAGTCCGCTGGGCTGAAGCCCTCCCCCAGGGAAGTCCTTTCCTGGGAGTGAGTGTCTTATTTGATGTCAGAGTTGAGTGTCCCGGACCATCACCACCCCCATCCAAGCAAGGGAAGAGAAGAGTGGCTGGCATCTGTGGAGTCCTTAACTCCTGCGGGGTTTGGCCTCTATCAAAACTGAGAAATGCTGCCTGCATTTTATAGATGAAAACACAGAGGCTCAGAGAGGCCAGATAACTTGCCCAAGGATACACAGCAACGATATGCCAGAGTTAGAGACGACGGCTCCAGCAGTGAGGCCACCTTCTCTCAGTGACCGACTCCAACCCGAGGGTGATGGTGGAAATGACAGTCAATCAGAAAAGGTGGCAAGAAAAATAAAAGGAGGCTATAATGTCAGGACCTGGGAAGTTTTGAAAAACAAGCAAGCAAGGTGAGAGGCAGGAGGTGACCGCTGGGTTCAGGAGTGCCCTCAGTGAAGGGTGACATTTAGACCAAGGCCAGACAACAGAGCAAACATATGGCAGCTAGCTGGGAGGGTGGCCAGGAGAGAAGGCCAAGGTGCCAGGTGGTGAGATGAGGAGGTCCCTGAGCACACGGGGCCCTGGAGGACGCAGAAATGCCCCAGGCTGTTCCCCATCCAGTGGTTTTGTGCAAGGCCCATGTGATGCCAAGACTGTGGGCTGCTGGGTGGGGAACAGGCCAGTGGGGCAAAAATGAAGTGGCTACTGCACCAGTCCAGGCAAGAGATTGGTGCGGCCTAGACAGGTATCCAGAAAGAGCCCCTTTCCACTAACCAAGCAAAGCAATGCCACGTAACGAAATAGAACTGGTTTACCTTTCAATGGACTCAGACAAACTGACTTTGGACGTAACACCTTCCTTTTGAAGTTCCTAGCAGTGTGTGCAGACTCTCCCAGGAAAGGGTTAGTGTCTCTCAACCACCCAGTTACAGATGAGAAGACTGGAGGTCAGAGAGACCAGGAACCCTGCCTAAGCTCAATAATAAATTGTCCAGGATCACACAGGTGGGAAGTGGCAGGGCCTGGGTGCGAACTGTGACGACCAACTCCCAGGCTCACATTATAACCGCCATCAGAGTCCCCTGATGCGCCAATGGATAAGAAAGTGTTCCATGAAATGACAAATCTGTGAATCACTTTCCTGAGGGCCTGTCCTGTTCCATGTGGCCCCCAAGGACAGAGTAAGGCCTCATGTATGGCACTTAGAGGGGACTTTTAACCCTCAGAGGTCTGCATAGCTGAAACTGTCTGCGGGCATGTGGTAGAGAGCTCCCCGTCCCCAGGGGCGACCAAGCAGGAATCAATCACTGCAAAGCTACAGGTTTCAAGCTTCTCGTAGAAATTTATCTACGGTATCCATATTATCTCCTCCAACCTTAATGTCCTGGGCCTGGACCAGCCTTCTATTCATATACTGATTTGATCAATTATTAAGCTCCTACTGCATACCAGCCATTGGGTTAAATCTCAAATCACCAAAGAGAAAAAGATCCATATGGTCGAGCTCACAGTGAAAGTGACGTCGTATGAGTTTGGCCACATTTGCTCTCTTACGAGAACAGGGGCCTGTGGTCCAGAGATATTCGTGTCCCTTAGCTTTAGCAGACTCTCCCAGGAAAGGGTTAGCGTCCTCACTTTACGGAGCAGGAAAGGAAGGCATGGAGCAGGGCGGGACCTGTCCAAGTCACCTGGACACAAACCTTCATCTGTTACAGTGTCTCAAAGAACAGCCCAGGATTCCTAGAGAAAACACGGGTCCCTGGAAGACACTGGCTTCTTCCTCAGCAACCTTCATGCCCATTTCCCCAGGGGATGGCCTGGGAAGTCCCCAGGTCCCTTCTCAGGCAGCAGGAGGCCGTCACCAAGAGCACAGCCACTTCCCTCCAGCTTTAATGCAGCCACAGCTAAATTAAAGCCATACTTCATTTTACATCGAGGGGATTTTTAAAAAATAAAATATCTGCAACATTTAAATATCGTTAGTAATTACATTTTATTTTATTTCAAACTGGTCGGAAACATTTTATTTCTAATGAGGTACATTTGTTTTTAATATCCAGTTTACCCAACAGAAAGATCTCCACGAAATGAATGGAGGCAGGGCGCCTTGCTGGGATCGTGGTGTGATTCGGGGAAGATGCTCTGTGCAGGTCAGAGAGCCCCCAGGCCACCATGGAGCCTGCACCCTGGACACGCAGCCCTGAGGCTGGCCTCTCCTTCGCCCTGGCTCAAAGAAGCTGGAGGAAATGTAAGACCGGACACTGGAAGAAGCTTCCCTGGGTAGCTACAGCAAATATCTCGGGGATTTTTTTTGTTTTGTTTGGCTTTTTGGTTTTTTGTGGTTTATTATTTTATTGTTTTGTGGGGTTTCTGTTTTGTTCTGTTTTGGTTTTGCATTTAATCTCTCTAAGGCATTTCTGCTGAGCATTTCGCTACATGATCCTTCACTGCGGATGAGAGTGACAGGCTGATGGCCATCGAGTCCCTGTACGGACACCAGGCACTTTATGCCCAGGATCTGCTTTAATTCCCCAGAGAAATGGTTTAAGGGAGTTTTGATCCCCGTTCTCATCTCTATGATCCAAAAGCTATGAAAACTTCAGGTATTTCTATAACGCAGTTGGCAGCAGATCCTGACCTCCCCAGACGGGAAGCCCTTGGAGACGTCATGGGTCTTGTAGAAAGGGGACCAGCAATGTGGCAGAGGCATCAGTGGGGTGATCCTGGGCTCTGCCGCGGCCCCCTGGTGGCAAGACCTCCCTAAAATCCAAAAGCAAGCTGACCCTGGGAGATTTGGATGAGGGATGGGGCCTCCGTCCCTGTTCTGCCTGTTTGGAGGTGAGGACGCAGATTGGACAGCAGCAGAGCCGCAGGGCCCTGGGGCGTGGAATGTGAGCTCAGGTCTTCCTGTTACCCTGTGGCCACCACACATCACTCATTTCCTCCCTAGGATCCAGGGTCAAGGGTACAGGACCTGGTTCAGCCAACCAGCCAGCACGTTTGATGACTGACTCATGGACCGACCTGACAACTTCCACCCTGAAGGAACAAGTTCAGAATGGGCTAAACTGAGCTGGGAGGAACCCTAGATGTCATGCAAAATGGACAATTCAAGTTTGGGGGAAGTTTTCTTATAAAATGCAGATGTCACAGCCCCATCTCACCAATGACACGGTCCCTGGTGCCGATGCTTATACCCAGCACCCAGGTAAGGCTTCACACTCTTAGTGACACACAGGCACACACGTATCTCCTAGTTGTGCAGCTGTAGATTCAACTGCAAATCAAAAGCACACAGGAAAAAAAATTTGCATCTGAGCTGAACACAGTTACCTCTCTTCTCGCCATCTCCCTACACAATACGGCAAGTGACGCAGCGTTTACATCACGGTAGGTATTATAAGCCACCTAGGGATGGCTTCTTGTATGTGGGACCGTGTGCAAGGATCACATGCAAATCCCGTGACATTGTTGACACTTGAGCACCTGCACCTTGCCCAACAGGTGAAGTCCCCCCTGCTGTCCACCCGCCCTGGCCCTGGCGGTGATGCAGTACTAGGATGGGTAGGACCCCTCAGATGGCGGGACCCGCCAAGTGGCCAACCCTGGGCTCTGTCAGGAAGCTGGGCCAGCTCGAGGTCGGGGCCGCTGGGGCGGCTTGTGAATTCCAGCTGCGTGGAGCTGCGAGCTGTCGGAGTCAGAGGCTGACATTTAACACGCGGTAGTTCCTTGTGATGGATAAATATTAAACACAGCAAGACCCACAGGACTAAGTAAATATCTATTAGTCTCTGAGATGGAGTCTGCGGGCAGGAGGGGCGGGTGGGCTAATTGTGCGCTCGAGTCTCGCCAGACATGGGCCTGGAGAGGTCTCCGTGGTCTCTCTCTCTCTATCTCTTTATTTTAATGAGATTAAGTTAAACAATCTTACATTTGTTTAGGACAAAAAAAAAATAGAAGAGCCTATGGGAAACCAAGCAATTCCATGACCTTCTTTCAAAGACCAGAAGCTGAAACCACAGGGCCTTGGTGACGAGGCACTTCAACCCAACACTCTTAAGTGTTAGAAATAAAACGAGAGCTGCGGGCCAAGGAGGAGGGAGGAAGGAAAAATCACTCCTGCGAGCGCAGGTCTGGCTCGGCCACCTCTGGTCTAGTGAAAGTCGGATTCCCTACCGTAGATGCTGGTACCTTGGTTTCCATGGGGCCTGGGCTCCAGGGGCCCCTCAGATGCCCAGATCCACAGGTGCTCAAGTCCTGGGTGGAAAGTGATAGAGCATTTGCACATGACCTGTGCGCACCTTCCCAGCTACGGTGAACCATCTCTGGATGACCTACGGTAACTAACCCAATGTGCGCACTGTGGAAGCCACTCCTAGACACTGTTCAGGGAATGGCGACAAGGGAGACAGGCCGGGACATGTTTGGTGCAGACGCACCTTCTTTTCCTGAATAGTTCTGGTTGAATCTTTAGATGCAGAAGCCCAGGGTCTGGAGGGGAGACTGGATATAGATGGATGGATAAAGGTAGAAAGATGATGGATGGATGGATAGATAGATAGACAGACAGACAGACAAAAATGTGTGTGTACCAGGCACAGTGGCACACATCTGTAATCCCAGAACTTTGGGAGGCTGAGACAGGAGGATCACCAAGTTCCAAGCCAGCCTCAGCAACAGCAAGGCACTAAGCAACTCAGTGAGACCCTGTCTCTACATAAAACACAAAATAGGGCTGAGGATGTGGCTCAGTGGTCGAGTGCCCCTGAGTTCAATCCCCGGTAACCCCCTAAAATGTGTGTGCATTCTATTATATGCCCTATCAAGCAATCCATCTCCCACAAACACACACTTTAACAAGCTACAGAGCCTGGCTGAGCCTGGTGCATTCAATGGGTCAGCTCGTGTTTCCTGAGCATCTCCTACAAGAGAAGCACAGTACTGGACTGTAACCAGGAACAGAAAGCATGCCAAAGCAGGGCCCCACCTACACTGGTTAGCTACTGCTGTGTAACAAATCATCCACAAACTTAAAGGCTTAAAACTATGACACTTCTCATCTCACAAAGTCCAGAGGCCAGGAGTCCTAGACTGCTCTGGTGAGTGCTCTGCTCAGGACGCCCCCTGAGCCTCCATTAGGATGTCCTCTGGGGCTGGGTTCTCATCTCTAGGATTTGCTGGGGAAGGACCTGTTCCCAACTCTCTGGTTGGCAGGCTCCTATTTCTTGAAGGCTAAGGCCATGAGGGTCTCTGTACCTTGCTGGGTGGTGACTGGAGGCTGGCATCCGTGTGTGCCCTGTGGGTCTCAAAATGGGACAGTTTGCAACATGGCCACCTGCTTCATCAAAGTGAGCAAGGGAGGGGCTCTCTCAGCCAAAGGAGGCTTTATGCAACACAGTCACAAAAGTGACATCCCATCCCCTGTGCCATATTTGATGGATTAGAGACAAGTCACAGGACCTGCCCACACTCAGGGAAGAGGGTGAGTACCAGGAAGTAGGGAATCTTGGGACTGCATTAAAGTTTGCCCACCACATTGTCAGTGTGGCTTGCATTCCAGTAGGAAAGACAGACAACACATACACAGCAAAAGAAAATCATCTCTAAGGGTGAAAAGTGTCAGGAAGGAGATCACTAGGGTGCTTGGATGGAAGAGGGTGAGAAGCCGGATCAGGGATGATGGGGAGACAGAGGGAGATACTTTACACAGAGCCCCAGAAATGGCCTCGCGGGAAGGGCACTTGTCAGTGGGGACCTGAAGGATGAGAAGGAGCCAGTCTCACTCTGGCGAAGGGCGCTGAGGCGGAGGGAAAAGCCAGCCTTCCAGGTGGGGAGGAGGCGCTGTGGCCCGGGCGCTGCGAGCGTGACCGAGTTGGGACCAAGGCTGTGGGGCAGCTGCCAGCATCCCGGGTGTCCCTTCTCTTGCAGGCACATCTCTCTGATGCCTGTCCCCTCTTCCGTAGTGACTGTGTCTGGACCCCCGCTCCAGCCTGACCTCCTCGGGACACATGCTCCCGACATCTGCAAAGCTGCCGTTTCCAGAGAGGGTCCCGTTGGCGGCTACCTGGGGCTGGGCCCAGCGTGTCGTTTCTGGTGGGGACCAGCGGTCACTGGTGGTGACCACGCAGCCCATGGTGAGGAAGGGGCAGCAGTGCCAGGCAAGGGCAGACTCTGGGCACCACAGTGGGCACGTTCTTGGGGAATGGTGGGGACCAGGTCACCTGGCTGGGATCTGGCATCTAAATATCCTGGGGTGGGTGGCATCTGGCAACTGGAGTAGCAGGAGAGGGGGCACCACCTGGAGGAGCCCGTGGCGGAGCAGGCGGTGGCCTGGGGCTGGGAGCAGACATGCACCTCCCCCTCCACATGGAGCCGAGGGACAGGAGTGACGTGGTCGTGGAGGGAACGGCTGAGGCGGCAGCACTTCTAGGAGGTGTTTAAGGGTGTGTGTGACTAGCAAGGCTCCTGCACCCCTGCCAGGATGTCAACAAAGCCAGAGGGGTGACACCTCCATCGCCCTGCACCTCTGAGCTGGTCCGGCCTCACAGGTGGGCGACCTGTGCCATCACACAGG
>PVHX01021721.1:0-29206 GCA_004024805.1 Geosciurus inauris
GTTAAGACTCTCATAACCCAATCACCTCTTCTCTGAACCTTCTCGCATTGTCTCAAGTGTGACATCTTGTGGGACACCACATCTAAACCATAACATTTTGTTTATATGCATTCATATATAAATGTATGTACCCTAATTTTAATCAAAATCCTACACATATATTTTCATATATATTCAGTTACATACACATAAACTCTATATAAAACAAGTTTAAACATCCTTCACCAAAGAAAAATAACTATATACTAATCTACATCCATTTAAATATTTTTATGTATATTTTTACATATACATTTTTATTTATATTCACATACATGGATAAAAATATTCAAAACTAAACTAACCCTAATTTTATACATTAGTTCTATACATACTAATATGCAATAATATTTTACATGAACGTGACCATATATGAGGGATATATATTTATAAATTCACATGCAAACTCATAGGTACTATTTATACATAATCATAATCAATATTTAAACCAAATTGTAGACATCCATCTCAATAGAAAAATATATACAAATGCATATCCATTTAAAAATTTTTATGTATATTTTTACATATATATTCATTTTTGTATTCATATACATTGATAAAAATATTCAAACCCTAAACAAGCCATAATTATTTTACTACATTAGTACTATACTTATCCATACACCTCACAGAAATCTCTATACACATAAACCATAATACTTTAAATGAATGTACCTATATATTTGAGGATAGAAATTCAGAATTTTACATAAAACCCCGGAGATATTTTATATATACACTCATTTCCATAAGTAGACCCCAGATTTAACATTTAAGATAAAAATACCACATATTTAAACATCTTCATAGATAAACATGTATATTCATAAATTTTATGTAGTTATAGTATTACTTCTATATTCATATTTATATAAATGTATTAATATATGTTCCAGTTTTAGCCTTTCCCTTAAACCTAGACTGTAATTCAGTATCTAATCCTACCCCTAGCCATAAACATGATGCTTTATACAAAATTATATTACTTTCAATATTCATATATATTTTCACATATATTCTTATATATGTCTATTTACATTGATATATATGTATATAACCTATCAGTAATCAAATTCTTACTCATATATTTTCATTTATATTAGTTTACATAATTAAAACCTACACCTAAACCAAATGCAAACATTTATCTCAAAGAAAAATAACTATATACAAATCCATATCCATTTCAATATTGTCATATGTATTTCTTACATATCTATTTATATGTATATTTATACACATGCATAAAAACATTCCAACCCTAAAGTAACTGTATTTTTCTGCCTTAATTCTATACCTACCAAGAAGCCAGACATAAACTTCTATACAAATAAACTATAACATTTTACATGAATGAACCTACATATTTGGGGATATAAATTCACATAAAAACCCATAGATGTTTTACATATACTCACATCTATAGGTATACACCAGATTTCACCCATAAAAATAAATCTTACCTTAGAAATATCCATAGATACAAGTATATATATTTATACATTTTTATATTTAATATTACTTTTATGTTCATGTGTATATACATATACTGATATATATGCTCCAGTGTTAACTGTCCCCAACAACCTAGGCTATAACTTAGAATCTAATTCTAAACTTGCTCATAATCATGAGTTTTATACAAAATTATATGTATGTGTATTACTTTTATTATTCATATATATTTTTACATATATATCCTATATATGTTTATATACATTCACATATATATGTATATACCCTAACAATTACCAAATTCCTTTCCATACATTTTCATATATATAGTTATATTATCATACTCAATATCTAAACCAAATTGTAAACATCAATCTCAAAGAAAATAGCTATATACAAATCCACATCTATTTAAATATTTTCATGATTATTTTTCATATATATTTATATTTATATTCATATACATGGAACAAAATGTTCAAACCCTAAACTAACCCTAAATATATTTCTGCACATATTTCTATACCTACAAGTATGCTTCTCAGACACTCCTATAATATGTAAATCATAACACTTTACATAAATGTACCTCTATATTTGGGGAAATAAATTCAGATAAAAATATATGATATTATATATATATACTCCCTTCTATAGGCATACACCAGATTTAACATGTAATATAACAATTCTTCTTATTTTTAAACACATATATAAAAGAATATTTTTATAAATTCTCATATATATTACTTTATATTTATATACATATATATTGATATCTATGTTCCAATGGTAACCCTCCCCCTGAACCTAGGCCATAACTCAGAATCTAAACCTAATCCTACCCCTGACAGTGAGCCATTCATAAGAAATTATAAAAATTACTTTCAATATCTTTATACATTTCACATATATTTCTATGTTTTATATATTCATATATATATATACACCCTACCAGTAACCAAATTTCTCCCCATACAGTTTAATATATATTGAGTTACATAAACTATGTCTACATTGTAAACATTCATCAAAAAGAAAAACTACATAAAAGTCCATATCCATTTAAATATTTTATGTATATTTTTACATATATATTTATATTTGTATTCATATACATGGATAAAAATGTTCAAACTCTAAACTAACCCTATTTCTCTACAATAGTCATAAACCTACCAATATACCTCACAGAAACTTCTATAGATATAAACCATAACAATTTACATGAATTATATATATATAATTTATATTATAAAACATAAATTCATAAACATATTTACCTATAGACAATAACTGTTTTTATGAATATTTTTATATATTGTGAGATATGTATTTATAAATTCACATACAAATCTATATATACATTTCTCTATGTTTATTTTTGCAGGTATACTCTATTATTAATGCAAAACCTAAAATCCCTCTTACTATCACTGAACCATAGATAAAAGCACATCTAATTATATATTTTATATATAATTTTACTTAAATATTTATATTTACATATACTGACATATATGTTCAATCTGTAACCTCAACACCAATACTAACCTATGACTCAAAATTAAACTAAACACTACCCCTAAACAAAAGCTTTCATATTTAAACTGTAAATATTAGAATATCCATATATATTTTACTTATGTATTTTAATATATTATATGCATTTGTATATATATTTTTATGACTCTAATTTTGATCATAATCTTATTGCTACAAAATTCCAAATCTTTCTTCTAAACTCAACTGTAACTCAACTGAAAACACCAAACATACTCCTGCATATTTATAAATTGTTATACTTCTTATATTTATATACACATAAATACCTATCCATATTCATTTATATGTTCATATTTATTTCTTTAGAAATTACTACCATAACTCCAACTCCATTTCTAAAAGTAAACAACAAATCTTAATCCCTATGACTGCAGCCCAAATTCACAACTATAACACAATGTGCTTAATGCAAAAGTTTATACAAAGACTTAAAAGCTGTTCTAATTCTACCCAAACCCTAAATATTACCATACATCTTGACAAATATGCTTTTATATATATTATACCTATAATGTATATGCTATTATATATTATTATATATGCGATATATTATATATGTGCGATATATTATATACATTATATATTGCCAATATGCTTTTTACTCAAACATATATATCTAAACCCAAAGGGTAAACAATGTTAATTCTATAATTACCCTCAAGCATTATCATATTCTTATGTATGTTTATCAATTTATTTGTATATCTATTAACTGATATTTTCATGCATAGTGACACATTCATGATAAATACATCATGCATATATATGATACATTTTCACATATATTTAGTTACATATTCATACTCTATATCTAAACCAAATTGTAAATATTCATCTTAAAATAAAACTATATACAAATGCATTTAAATAATTTTATGTATGTTTTTACATATATATTTATATTTGTAGTCATATATATAGATAGAAATGTTCAAATCCTAGACTAACCCTAACTCTATTTCTACACTTGTATTCACGTATATATTTTTACATACTCATACATTATTCAACCCTAACCTAAAACTTACTTTAACACTAACCCTAACACTGAACATATTTATATCTAGAATCAGACACACTTATATTTATAATCTTTTATACATTCACATAAAAATTCATAAATGTTTATGTATATTCTCATACAAATTCCTTTAAAATGTTAAACTTAATCCAATATTTAAACATTGTGCAAACTACATGAATGTCAGATGTCAGGTGAGGACATAATGTGACTGTCAATGTCCATAGTGATTGTATTATGTGAGTGTCCAAAGCCACAGACAGGATATTATGTTAGCTTCAGAGACCAAGTTGGGATGTTTTGTGAATTCAGAGGCCAATTTGAGCATATTATGTGAGTGTCAGAGATCACACTGAGGGTATTATATGAGTGACAAAGGCCAATTTAGTATAGGTTGTCAATATCAGGAACTATATTGAAGATATATGAGTATCAGACGTCAGAGTGAGGCTATTAAGGGAGTGCCAGAGGCCACAGCGAGGGTATAATATGAGTGTCAGAGGATCCAATGAAGGTACTATGTGAGACTCAGAGGTCACAGTGTGAATATTATGTCTATGTCATAGGTCAACTGAGGATTTTATGTGAGTGTTAGAGGCCACAGTAAGAATATTTTGTGAATGTCAGAGGCCACTGTGAGGGTATTATGTCAGTGTCAGAGGTAAGAATGAGGATATTATGTGAGTTTAAGAGGTCCCAGTGAGGGCATTACATGAGTGTGAGAAGTCACAGTGTGATATTATTTGAGTGTAAGAAATCACCTTGAGTGTACTATGTGAATGTCAGTGGCCACAGTAAGGGTATTTTTCAAGGGTCAGAGGCCAAAGTAAGGTATTATGTAAGTGTCAGGTGTCACAGTGAAGGCATTATGTTTCAGAGGTCACAGTGAAGATATTATGTCAGTGTCAGAGGCCAAGTCAGGGTATGATGTAACCATCAGAGGCCACAGAGAGGATATTATGTGAGTGTCAGTGGCCACAGTGAGTGTATGTGTCAGTGAACACATGAGGGCTTTATGTGACTATTTCAGGTTGTACTGAGGGTATTATATGAGTGACAGAGGTCACAGTGAGTGTCCTAGTCCTCAGGGAAGGTATTGTATGAGGGAGAGATTAGAAGGAGGTTACATGTGAGTGTCAGAAACAATGTTGAGGGTATTATGTGAGTGACAAATGTCACAGTGTAAATTTCAGAGGCCACAGCGATGGTATCATGAACATCATTGGCCAAAGTGATATGTGAGTGTTAAGGCCACATGAGGACATAATGAAAGTGTCAGAGGTCACAGGACATCATGTGAGCATCGGAGTCCACAGTGAGGGGATTATATGAGTGCCAGAAGTCATTGTGAGGACACTCTGAGAGCACAAGTGGCCAAGAGAGGATGTTATATGAATGTCTGGGGCCAGAGTGAGGATATTATGTGAGTGTTACAGGTCACAGAGATGTGATAATGTGAGCTTCGGAGGCCACAGTGAAGACATCATGTGAGTGTAACAGGTCATGGTGAGAACATTAAATGATGGTAAGAGGCCATTAAAAAAGCTTGAACGCTTTTTTAATTGGTGGAAGGTATTCTGTGAATGTTAGAGGCCACAGTGGGTTTTGTATATGAGTGGTAGTGGCCACATTGAGGATATTATGTGAGTGTCAGAGGTCACAGCACAGATATTATGTTAATGTCATGAGTAACAGAGAGGATACTTGGGAGTGTCAGAGGACACCACAAAGATATTATGTAAATTTCTGAGGCCAAGTGAGAATATTTTGTGTGTCAGAGGTCACATGAGGATGTTGTGAGAGTGTCAGAGGCTATAGTAGGGACATTACATGAGATTCAGAGGTGAAAGTGAGGAAGTGATGCGAATGTCAGGGGAAACAGTAAGGATGTTATGTGTCAGTGGCCAAAGTGATGATATCATGTTAGTGTCAGAAGCCAATTTTGGATATCATGTGAGTGTCATAGGAAAAAGTGAGGGTACTATGTGAATGTCAGAGGCCACAGTGAGGATATCATGTGAATAACAGAAGCCACAGGGAGTATATTTTGTGAGTGTGAGAAGCCATAGCGAGGATAATATGAGAGTTTTATAGGCAACTGAGGATACTAGTTGAATTTAAGTTGCCACATTTAGGATATTATGTGAAGGTCAGAGGTCACAATTAAGATAATGTGTATCAGAGGTCAGAGTGAGAGTGTTATATGACTTTCAGGGTCACAACAAGGATACTATGACTGGTTCATGGGAAAAGTGAGGGCATTATATGAATGTTAAGTGAGAATATTATGAGTTTCAGAGGCCATAAGATTGGGCACTATGTCAGTGTCAGAACTCAAAATGAGGGTACTTTGTGACTGTCAAAGATCACATGGGGAATATTAGGTGTCAGAAGACAATGAGGGTATTATGTAAGTGTCATAGGACACAGTGAAGGTATTTTATGAATGTCTGAGGACAAAGAGAAGGTGTTAAGTGAGTGAGCTCAAAGTGAGGATGTTGTATGAGTGTCAGAGGTCACAGTGAGGGTATTAGGTGAGTTGATGAGGCCCCAGTGAGGGTATTGTGTGGGAGTCAGAGGCCAAGTGAGGATACTATATGAATATCATAGGCCACAGTGAGGGTAGTTTGTGAATATCAGAGGCCAAAGTGGGAGCACAAAGTAAGTGCTGAGGTTCCAGTGAGTATACCATGCGAGTGTCAAGGGCCACAGTGAAGGAGTGTTATATGTCAGATGAGGGTATGATGTGACTGTCAGGGGCCACATTGATTCTATTATGTGAGTGTCAGAGGACACAGTGAGGCATTATGTGAATAGCAGAGGCCAGAATGAGGATATTATGTGAATATCAGTGGTCACACTGAGGGTAGTGTGTGCATGTCATAGGCTACAGCGAGTGTATCAAATGAATGTAAGAAGTCACAGTGAGGATGTTATGTAAGTTTCAGAGGTCACTGTGAGGGTATTATGTGAATGTCAGGGGCAAGAGAGAGGCCATAAAGTGAGTGTCAGTGGACACACGAGGGTATTGTGTGAGTTTTTCAGAGAACACTGAGGGAATTATGTGAATGAGGTCACAGTGAGCATAACATGTGAGTGGCAGAGGCCACAGAGAGGATGTTACATGACTGTGAGGAGTCACAGTGAGGATATTATTTTGGCTTAAATAAACAAAATTGAGAATATTATGTGAGAGTTTGTCTATACAATCATATGTGTTTTTATACAAATTAGTACCATAACTCTAACTGTATCCCTAAAATTACACATCAAAACATAATCTGTATGACTAACCCCTATATTCACAGCCCTAATCATAGATGCTAAACTCTAAAAAATATACAGATTCTTAAAGCTCTTCTAATTCTACCCAAACGCTAAATATCAACAAGTATACATGTATATACACATGAATATATATTCATTTACACATATGTATCCAAACTCCAAGTGTAAAATTAATGCTAAATCTTTAACTATAATCATTCCAAAAGCCTTATGCATATTTATGAATATATATTTATTTGTATTTCCATGCATATATAGAAATACATTCACCAATCTATTCTGTATCCAATCACATGTATATGTGTATGTATATGTGTGTATGTGTGTGTATATATGTGTATATATATACACACATTAGTGTATCCTAAGCCTGAAACTAAGTCTAACACTAACATAATATCTGAAATTATTTATGAATATAACCATATTTGTTCACATATTCCTTCACATATTCATGTATATTCATATATATACTAGTAAAAACCTATATTTAAAACAATATACTCCTAACCATAACACTACCCCATCTGTAAAATATTTACATATAAAACCAAATGTTTTATATGACTATTCTTATATATTTTGACATTTATAGGTTCACTTATTATATTTTCATATATACTTATAAATTTATAACTTATCTCTAAACAAAATTGTGAACATCCATTTGAACAAAAGATCTAACCATATACAAAACTATATACATTTGTATATTTTTATGTACATGTTTACATGTATCCATATTTGTACTCATATATATAGATATAAATGTTCATATCCTAACATTAACCTTAATCCTATTTTTAAAACTTAGTTCTATCCCTACCCCTATGACCAAGCAGAAACCTCTATACATATAAAACATATTTTACATGAGTGTGCCTCTATATTTGAGGATATAAATTTATAAATTCACATAAAATCTCTCTATATATTCATATACATACATTCCATAGGCATACCCTAGATCTAGCACAAAACATAACAACCCCATTATCATAAACATATCCATATGTAATGGATATGTTTATATATATATAAAATATATAGAAAATATATTTCTATATTTTCACATACAATTTTACTTATACATTCATGTTTATATTCATATATATTGACATGTATGTCCCATCATTAACCCTCTCTAAATCTAGTCTGTACCTCAAAACTAAACCTAAAACTACTCATAATTGTAAGCCTCTTGTGTATAAAATATAAATATTATATTGCATATCCATACATATTTTTACATACACATTTATATATGTCCTCATAAAGATTTATATATGTAGGTGTGCACCATAATGATAACCAGAATCCTACCCTTAAGTGAAGCACCAATCTTAATCCTAAAAACAAACCGTAACAACTGAAAACTAACCAAACTCATGCATATTTATAAATATATTATCTTTATTAATAAATATTTTATATGCACATACAAAAATGTGAATCTATTTATATTTATATGTACTTATATACAAATTATTACCATAACTCTCACTGTATCTATAATATAAAACACCAAAACTTAATCCCTATTAATAAATATCAAGTTCACAACTCTAACTCTAAATGCTAAATTCTAAAATTTAAGAGAAAACTTAATCTAATTCTACTCTAATCCTAAATGAAACTCTACATTTTGATAATTATATATATATATGTGTGTATATATATATATATATATATATATATATATTGGCACAAATATATATATCCAAATTCAAGAATAAAATTAAGGTTAAATCTATAATTACTTCTAAACATAACCAGTTTTATGCATATTTATAAATATATATACATATTAATTAGTATTTCCATGCATATATAGTGATAAATATATGCATGTTTCCATTCATGTATCCAATTGTATATATGCTTTCACATATTCATACATTCTCATACCCTAAACCTGAAACTAATTTACCAGTAACACTCACTTTGAATATATTCATATCTATTCCCAGATACACTTATACATATACAATCATAATTAAATTCACATATAACTTTACAAATATATTCAAGTATATTTATATTTTTGTAAAACCTTTTACTTAAATCAATAATTAAATATTATCCTAACCATAAAACACCCCATCCATAAAATATTCACATAAAACCACATGTTCAGGAATATTTCTAAATTTTGACATATATATTTATATATTCACTTGTAATTCATACATATATTTATATATTCGTTTATACATACAAACCTATACCATATACAAAATCATATGCATTTATATATTTTCATGTATATTTTCCATATATATTCATATTTGCATTCATATATATGAAAACAGATGTTAAAATCCTAACCCTAGCCCTAACTCTGGTTCTAAATTTAGTCCTATTACTACTCCTAAGCACAAACCTCTTTGCATATAAACCAAAATAATTTACATGAATGTATATATACATTGTGGGACATAATTTTATAAATTCTCATAAATATCCATATATATTTTCACATATATTTATTTCTACATATTTTATGTTCAACACAGAACATAACAGCCCCCTTACCATAAACCTCTCCATAGATAAAAACAAGGGGCTGGGGTCATGGCGCAGTGGTAGCGTGCTCGCCTAGCACATGGGAGGCACTGGGTTCGATCCTCAGCACCACATAAAAATAAAATAGATATTCTGTCATAGATAAAAACATACATTGATATATTTTCATATATAATTTATATTCATATAAATTGATACATTGCTATGAGCTATATCTTCACATCCTAACCCTTACCTTAACACTACTCCATAAGAACTAAATGTAACACTATGTTTTAACATGACTTTTATATTTAATCTTTAAGTATTACTTGGAATATCTATATATATTTTCACATATTTGTATATATGTATCTTTATGTAGTTTTATATATTTATATGGAAACTAATGGTAACCATAATCCTACCTCAAAGTGAAATTTCTAATCTTAATTTGAAACAAAAAATTATTTTTGTTTTTTAAAAGTTATTTAGTCTATTTAGGTATACATGATAGCCAAATGCATTTTGATTCATTGTACACAGATGGAGCACAACTTTTCATTTCTATGGTTGTACATAATGTAAATTCACTTCATATATGCAGTAATCATGGGCTAGGGCTATGTCATCCATCTCATTTCATCATCTCTACTGTCCCTATGTCCCCTCTCCCCCTTTGATCAAATTTCCTCCATTCTTCCCATGTCCCCTCCCTCATCATGAATCAGCATCCACTTATCAGAGAGAACATTCAGCCTTTGGTTTTTGGGGATTGGCTTATTTCACTTGTCATGATATTCTCCAACTCCATCCATTTACCTGCAAATGCCATATTTTATTCATTTTTATTGCTGAGTAATATTCCATTGTGTATACATATCACAGTTTCTTTATCCATTCATCTATTGAAGAGCATCTAAGTTGATTCCACAGTTTAGCTATTGTCAATTGAGCTGCCATAAACATTGAAGTGGCTGTGTCACTGTAGTGTGCTGTTTTTACGTTTTTTGGGTGTAGACTGAGGAGTGGGATAGCTGGTCAAATTGTGGTTCCATTTCAAGATTTCTAAGAAATCTCCATACTGCTTTCTAGATTGGTTGTACCAATTTGCAGTCCCATCAGCAATGTATGAGTGTGCCTTTTCCCCCACATCCTTGCCAACACTTATTGTTGTTTGTATTTTTGATAACTGCCATTCTGACTGGCGTGAGATGAAATCTTAGTTTTGATTTGCATTTTGATTGTGGTTACATTTTAAGATTTCTAAGAAATTTCCATACTGCTTTTTAGATTGGTTGTACCAATTTGCAGTCCCATCAGCAATGTATGAGTGTGACTTTTCCCCCACATTCTTGCCAATACTTATTGTTGCTTGTATTCTTGATAACTGCCATTCTGACTGGCATGAGATGAAATCTTAGTTTTGATTTGCATTTCTATAATTGCTAAAGATGAACATTTTTTTATATGTCTGTTGATCAATGGTACATCTTCTTCTGAGAAATTTCTGTTCAGCTCCTTAGCCTATTTATTAGTTGGGTTGTTTGTTTTATTTGGTGTTCAGTTTTTTGAGTTCTTTATGTATCCTGCTCTGTCAGATGTGTGTGTGACAAAAATTTGTTCCCAGAACGTAGGCTCTCTGTTCACTTCACTGATTGTTTCTTTTGCTGAGCAGCAGCTTTTTAGTTTGAATCCATCCCATTTGTTGATTCTTGATTTTACTTCTTGCACTATAGGAGTCTTGTTAAGGAAGTAAGGTCCTAAGCTGACATGATGAAGATTTGGGCCTACATTTTCTTCTAGTAGGCATAGGGTCTCTGGTCGAATTCCTAAGTCCTTGATCCACTTTGAATTGAATTGTGTGCATGGTGAGAGATAGGGGTTTAGTTTCATTTTGCTGCATATAAATTTCCAGTTTACCCAGCACCATTTGTTGGAAAGGCTGTCTTTTCTCCAATGTACATGTTTGGCACCTTTGTCTAGTATAAGAAAAGTGTATTTGTGTGAGTTTTTCTCTGTGTCTTCTATTCTGTACCATTGTTCTACGTGTCTAATTTGGTGCCAGTACCATGCCACTTTTATTACTTAGCTTTGTAGTGTATTTTAAGTTCTCATATTGTGATGCCTCCTGCTTCATTCTTCTTGCTAAGGATTGCTTTAGCTATTCTGGGTCTCTCATTCTTCTAAATGAATTTCATGATTGCCTTTTCTATTTCTATAAGGAATGACATTGGGATTTTAACTGGAATTGCATTGAATCAATATAGTACTTTGGGTAGTATGGCTATTTTGTCAATATTGATTCTGCCTATCCAAAAACATGGGAGATTTTTCCATCTTCTAAGGTCTTGTTCACTTTCTTTCTTTACTGTCCTGTGGCTTTTATTGTGGAGGTTTTCTTCCTCTTTTGTTAAATTGATTCCCCCCCCCTTTTTTTTTTTTTGAAGCTATTGTGAATGGGGTAGTTTTTCCTAATTTCTCTTTCAGAGGATTCATCACTGATGTATAGAAATGCAATTGATTTATGGATGTTGATTTTATATTCTGCTACTTTGCTGAGTTCATTTATTAATTTTAGAAGCCAAACCAATACCTTAACGCAAAACCCTAACCTTTTTAATGTACATTTTGTATATATTTTACATTTTTATAAATGTTTTAGATATATACATGTATACATATATATGTATTTATATACATAACACTACCATAACTCTAGTTACCATTAGTCTAGGCTTAATGTTCTCTGTGATATGTGGATGCCACCACACAATAAGGGGTGAGAGTGAAAGAACAGAAGTTCATTGGATAGAGAAAATGGATTTTAAAAAGTGTGGTGGGGAGGGTATAAAAAAGACGGTATAATTAATCAGACATTACTTTTTTAAGTTCACACATGAATACAGAAACAATGAAGCTCCGCATCATCTACAACCACAGAATGGGATCCTGATTAGAAGTTACACTCCATGTGTCATATGTCAAAATACACTGTAATGTTGTATATATCCAAAAAGAAAAAATGAATTTAATAAAGCTAGTATATAAGAAATTTGAATGTTTTCATTAGAAAGAATAAATTTTCGAGGACACCAATATGTTTAACCTGGTTTAAACATTATACAATGTACACAGGTATGTAAGTGTTATGTAGTACATCAAAAATATGTACAGCTTTATGTTTTATGAACCACTTAAATAAATTCAAGCAAAAATAGAAATTCATATCAATGTAGAAATTCATTCATGGATTCTTACCAAATAACCAATTCAAAAGCATACATCTCAACATTAACCTATCATATATAAAATTATGCCTTTTCCTATAATTTCATATGTATTATCATATATATTCAAATATATACACACATATTGATATAGACATTCATATCCTAACACTAAACCTCAATTTACTCCTAAAAATACTCATAACCTTAACAATACCCCTAGCCATGAAATATTCATCTATAAAGTCATATATATCTTCATGAATATCCATGCATATTTTTACCTATATATCTTCACATATATATTCACAAATATGTTCACTTATATATTCATACTATATCCCAATTCCAAACTGTAAACCTCTATCTAAACATAAACCTATCCATGTACTAAACAATATACATTTATAGGTTTTTATACACATGTCATTAGACATATATGCATATTTATATTCATATCACTTGATATACATGTCCATGCATTAACACTTACCCTATTTCAAAAGTTATTGCTAATCCTAAACACTAGTCCTCAGCATTAAACTCTTTATATATAAACCATGTATATTTACATGACTATTCATACACATTTTGACATATATATTTATGAATTTACTATCAAATCATGCCTATGGTCAAATGTATTAATTTATACTGCCAAACTATCTTAAGTAAAAATGTAAAAATACCCCCAAATATAAAATATTCTCTCTATATAAAATCATATATACTTGAAGTCAGAATTAGGTAGTCAGTATAGATACAAAAATCAATTCAGGTTGGGCTGGGATTGTGGCTCAATGGTAGAGTGCTTGCCTGGCATGCTTGAGACACTGGGTTCAATACTCAGCAACACATAAAAATAAATAAGATAAATATATTGTGTCCAGCTACAACTAAAACAATTAAAAATAAATCAGTTCAGGTTGGATCAAGAAGGTCAATTTGAGTCAGCCAAATTGGAGAGGAATTTTGATTTTAATTTATTTTGACTTTGATTTTAATTTTAGTGAGACCCTTTCTCAAAATTAAAAGCTGGAGAGCGATTGAAATGCTAATGCCTTCAGAGCCCTTCCTCCACCCTTATCAAGATAACCTGCCCCTTTTCCAACCTGTTGTGAAGGTAACCTGTTCAGGGATTGTTCTTCCCTACAGGGAGTTAATTATGCTCCCTTCCTCCCTGAATCACTCCACCTTGGCTCCTGTCCATCTGCTTTTCACCTTTTGGCCATTCCACAAGATAAGCTCCTGGGCCTAGTCACATATGCAGGAAGGAGAGAGATAAGGAGAAGAGATCAAGAGAACAAAGGAAGCCTAAGACATATAAAAAGTCAGAACATCTATACTTCTAGGGATACCAGGATACCAGCTGTGGCCCCCTTTTCCCTTCTGGGAGAAGTCTATGTTACTCCTTTTAAATAAACCTTGCTAAAATGCTTGTCTTGGTGTGCTTCTCTAATGTTATACTTCAGCATGTGAGAAAGCAGAACTTAGCACATGTAACTGCCAGTATCATACTTTGATATATATATATGTATATATATTAACATATATATTTATAATCATATTCATATACATGAATATATTATATATATATTTATGTATATATGCATACATGTTGATACATATGTTCAGTTTTACAAAACCTATACCCTTTTCTAACCCTAACCCAAAGCCTAAATTCAAATATACATACTGACATATATATTCCTATATATTCATTTAACAAATACATACACCCAAACACTAATGGTAACATTTTTTTCTATAATTACCACTAAGACTACCCATACTCATATACATATTTACATACCTATATCTAAGTATTTTTATACATATATAGTGACAAATGCACTCATGTATCTATTCATTTTCTTGTTCATACATTTTTACATATTCATATATATTTGTACCCCAAACCTAACTTTAACCTTAACCCAGCAAATAATCACATCTGTAATGATATACACTCATATATATTATCTTATATCTATTCACATATGTATTCACATATTGTATCAATATGAGAGGCCACAGAAGAGCTATATGATTATAGTAAGAGGCCACTATATGGTTCTAATAATAATTATAATTATGTCACAGGGCATCCCCTAGAGTACTTGAAGAGGCTGTTGTACACATGCTGCATTTGTATTAGAGTTCACCTGGGCCTGGTCGTGCACACCTGTCATTCCAGGGACTGGAGCAGCTGAGGCAGGAGGATTGCAGGTTATTGACCAGTCTCAGCAATTTTTTGAGGCCCTAAGCAACTTAGAAAAACCCTCTCTCAAAATTTAAAGAAAAGAAAATTGAAATGGGCTGAGGATGTTACTCAGTGGCTAAATGTTCCAAGTTTCAAACCCTAGTCAAAAAAAAAAAAATACTATTAAGCCCATAGTTCAGTTATATTATTTTATATGCTAAAGTACGTATACCTTATTAGTATAAAGCTGTTATATTAGTTTAGATGCCATAATTTGGATATCATATTACTATTAAATGCCAGGTATGAGTGATTATATTAAACTTAGATGTTCTAGTAAGAATTAAATAATAGTACTAAAGTCCACAGGACAGCTATTATATCAGTTTGAGATGCTGTAGTATAGGTATTACATTTCTATTAATAATGATGGCAAATAATTTTTTAGCTTGAGATGCTTTAGCTTGGATATTTTTTTTAATTTGAAAATTATTTAATATGTTCATGCTTCCCAAAGAAATCTACATACAGTCCACATTATGCCTATCAAAATTTCCATGATTTTGTCTTACAAAAATAGAAAATCCTAAAATTCATATGGAACCACAAAAGACCCCAAATAACCCAAACAATTTTGAGCAAGAAGAAAAAAGCTGCAAGCGTCACACTACTGGATTTCAAAATATCTTACAAAGTAAAATAAACAAAACTGCATGGTACAACCACAAAACAAAAATATAGGTCAGCCGGGTGCGGTGGCTCAAGCCTGTAAGCCCAACACTAGGGAGGCTGAGACAGGAGAATCGCGAATTCAAAGCCAGCCTCAGCAAAGGCGAGGTGCTAAGCAACTCAGTGAGATCCTGTCTCTACATAAAACACAAAATAGGGCTGGGGATGTGGCTCAGTGGTCGAGTACCCCTGAGTTCAATCTCTAGTACAAATATATATATAGATATATAGATAGATATAAATATATAGATAGATATAGATATATAGATATATAGGTATATAGATATATAGGTATATAGATATAAATGGAATAAAACAAAAAAGCCAGAAATAAATTTTTTCATCAAGAGTTAAGTGATTTTTGACTAAGATGCGAATAATACACAATGGTCATTGAATGCTCTTTTGATTAATGATTTTGGAATGTTGAACATCTATACTCAGAAGAGTGAACTGGATCCTTACCACACACTATATAGAAATATCAATTCAAAACAGAATAAAAACTCAGACACAAAAACCAAAGCAATCAAAGTCTTAGAAGAAAACTGGGAAAATTTTCTTAACCTTGAACTGGCAATAACTGCCTAGATTGGACAATATTTTTGTAAAAAAGACTAAAGGGCAGCTATTCTATTTGTTTTGGATGCTAAATCTTTCATATTATATTAATATTCAAGGTCTATGGAAGTATTATATCAATTCTAAATGCTGCACTATGGATAATGTAATAGTATTAAAACCTCACGTCACTTATTATATTATTGTACTTGCCAGAATATGGATATTTCTTCAATACTAAAGGACACAGGACACAATAATATCCACTGTATATGATATAGTATGGATACCCTATTACTATTAAAGGCCCCAGGCCAACAGTTATGTCACTTTTAGAAGCTCAAGTATACATATCATGTTAGGATTAAATTCAACAAGGTAGTTGATGCATTAATTTCAATAGTATCTCATGAATGTTATATTAGTTTAATTGTCACAAAGCAGACATTTTATTAGCTTAAAATGGTATAATAAGAATATGATGGTAATATTAAATGCTACAGAGCACCTGATAAGCAGTTTTATATGTGACAGTATGGATATTAAATTAATATTAAAATCCACCAGGAAGTTATTATATTGGCTTCACAGATTATGGAAAGGATATTATGGAAATATTAAAGGTCACAGAACATATATTAATTGGTTTTAGAGGCCATAAGATAGATATAATATTAGTATTAAAAGCTACATGGGAGCTATTGTGTTACTTTTAGATTCTAGGATAGGGATAACACATTAGAATTGAAGGCCATGGCATAGCTACTACATCCATATCAGATACTATAGTTTGGATATCATATTAATACTGAAGTCCTCTGAATGGCTCTGATTTCCATTTTTTATGTTGTAGTAGGCAAACCATATTCATATTAAAGGCCACAGAGCAGCCCTTTTATTGGGTCTCCATGCAATCATATGACTATATTGGTAATAAAGGCCATGGGACAGCTCTCTTTTTAGTTTCAGAGGCCACAGTATGGATATGTATTAATATGAAAGTCTACAGGGGGGGCTGGGATTGTAGCTCAGCAGTAGAGCGCTTGCCTCGCATGCGTAGGGCCCTGGGTTCGATCCTCAGCACCACATACAAAGCAATACAATAAAGACATTGTGTCCATCTACAACTAAAAAAATATTTAAAAAAAAAAAAAAAGAAAAGAAAGTCTACAGGGAAGCTATCATATGAGTTTTAGATGTCCACTATGGATGTTATATTCATATGAAAAGGCATAGTGAATCTATTACTTTACTTTAAAATGGTATAGTATGAATATTAATTAAGCATCAAAGACTGCATAGCAGCTATTTATTTTAAATTGTACAACATTTTAAATGGTATCTCATATTCCTATTAAAAGCCCCAGGCCAGGCAGGTATCATGTTAGGTTTAGATGTTATGGTATGGGTTACAATATCAATACTACTGGCCACAGGGCAGCCACGAGAGCAGTTCTGGATGCTATAGTATGGATACGATATCAGTGTTGAAAGACCACATGACCATTTTTATATTCATTTCCAAGGCCATACTTTTCACATTATATGAATGTGAAAAGGAAGTTATTCTATCAGGGAAGTTATTCTATCAGATTTGGGTGCAAAATTATGGATAATATGTTAATATTAAAGGCTACTATATTAGTTTTAAATGCTACAGTATGGTTACTATGTGACTAACAAAGGCCACAGGGCAACTATTATATTAGTTTTAGAGGGTATAGAATAGATACTTTTAGTACTAAAGACCACAGGGCACTTATTTTCTTACTTTCAATGATCTATTAGCAACAGGCTGCATATGGAAAACACATTCTAGTAATATGCATGTGGAAAACTCACTGCTCTGTCAATATGACAACACCCTGGGGTCCAGAAAGGCTTCCAGCCCTCTGGTGGCCACAGGGACTCAATGCATCATGCAGTGCACACACGCCCCCTCCTGGCAGTTATGAGATATTAAAAAAATGAGTAATATTCCTTATATTATCCAAGGCCATAATTTTGGAAATTGAAATGGAACCACTATCCATAATTTTTAAATGGTGTAAATAACAAGTGTACACACACACCGAAACTCCTACAAAAATTAACTCATAAGTTTAAAACTAAAATTTGTGAAAACTAAAAAAAACCAGGAGGAAACAGATGAAGATCCATGGAATCTTAGATGATGATGGGTGTGTGTGTGTGTGTATGTTTGTGTGTGTGTGTGTGTGTGCATTCGCTCTACTACTGAGGATCAAACACTGGGCCTCACACATGATGGACAAGCTCTGTAAGACTTTGCCAAATCACAGCCCTTGGTGATGAGTTTTAACATTCACTACACAAATCCAGTTGACAGAAGAAAATATTGATAATATTGATTTATAAAACTAACTTTTTACCAAGTGCAGTGTTGCATGCCTATAATCCTAAATGCTCAAAAGTCTGAATCAGAAGTATTGCAAGTTTAAGGCCAGCCTTAGTGAGATTCTGTCTCAAAATTTAAAAAGTAAAAAGGAGCTAGGGGTGTGACCCAGTGGTTACCCAAGTGGTTATTCACCCCTTGGCTCAATCCCCAGTGCCCAAAAAAGTAAGTATCTGAACAAAGAAGAAAAAGATGGCAACTAGTTGTACAAAATGATGCTCAGCATCACATAACAGTGGGGGATCACAAATTGAACAACAGTGAGGTAGCATAGCCCTGCTATTAGAACTGCTGCTACACTCTAAGAAGTGGCAGTGCACTGAGATGTGTAGGATGTGGCACACCAGCACTCAGGCTTTGCCAGAGGGACAAGTGGCACAGCCAGCTTGGAAGATAGTGTGCCAGTCTTTTCCAAGACAAAACCAGTCTAATCTATGACCCAACAGTCTGCCTATTAATTATGTGCATTTCAACAAGTGCTCTGAAAAAGCACATCTAACCAAAACTACCATGCAATTATGTACAGTAGATCTACTGACACTGATCAGATAAAAAATGAGAATGTCCTTCCACAGCTGAATGCACAACCCACAGAGAAAGGAATGAGCCACAAACCTGCACAGAGACACATGAACCTACCTGTGGAGCTGGTAAGTGCAATAAGCCAAGTGGAAGAGGCAACGTGCTGTGTGGCCCAACTTGGATGACGTTCTAGACAAGACAAAATTACAGTCGGATGAGGACATGCACAGGATGAGGCCCAGGAGGGTCCCTGTGCAGGAGTCTCTGTCCACATGGAGTTGGGGTGCACCCATCTCCCTGTGCATGGTTGTGTTCAGCAACTCAGAAACTCCCTGAAACACTACTTATACAGAAATTTGTGGAGATTTAATCATTTAAATCTGATGGGTTACTAATCTAATTTCTAGTTTCTGTCCCTGGAGGAAGTGGGGAACTGAAAGTTGCAAGATTTCAGTCAGTGCTTGGTCTTCCCCAAGATAATTTTCAATCTGGAAGCTGTCCTAGAGACCCACTAAGAGTCCTTTGAGCAAAAGACCATCCTATCACCCCAAACATTCTGTGAGATTTAGGATTTCCATGCAAGAGGCCAAGGTCAAAGAACAAATGTTAGCATGAGAGATGCTCCTACCACCCCATCACTCAGGAAATATGAAGAATTTGTGAAATCTGCACCTGGAACTGAGGGCACAGTCTAAATGTGTTTTTTATTATGTCACAACATGTAATCTGGAGCAATAATAAATTCATTTTTCATAATGGAACAATGAATTAATTGCATGATAGAAAGTAGATCCCAAGGTTCTCATTGTTGACAGAGAACCTACAGATCAGTGAAAGGTGAAATCAGAGGCATCTAGGGCCTAAAGGTTCATGATCCACTGAATGCAGGTCAATATAACCTCAGGGACAGACAGTTCCACACACACACAGTTACAGTGTGGGGAGTGTGTGGATGGGAACATGCACCAACACCACTGCAATAACAGTTAGAGGGTCAGGATGCAATGGGCATATTCTGCTGTCAGATAAAGCATTTAATATCACCCTCTCAGTAAAGGAGACAGGGCTCTGAAGATGTGGCTATGCTAGCACTCAGAGAGCAAATATGAGAGTCAGGGTAGTCTTTATGTATCAGAAAGAAAGAACGTTTGGATAAAAAATAGAAAAAATTTAAAAAGACAACAGTAGATAATAGAAAGAACTCCCTATGGCTTAAGCAGCAATGAATTGAGCAACAAAAGTCTATAGATTGGAAAACAAACACGAATCAAGATAACTATCCAGATGTCCACACTGGTATAAATGAATCATGGAATAGACTGCCCGGGCAGCCATCACCATGGTGGCCCCTGGGACTTGACAGAGGGCCCACCACACTGCATGAAGGATCCCCAGAAAGA
The DNA here is from genome assembly GCA_004024805.1 of Geosciurus inauris. Taxonomy (NCBI): domain Eukaryota; kingdom Metazoa; phylum Chordata; class Mammalia; order Rodentia; family Sciuridae; genus Geosciurus; species Geosciurus inauris. Next base: position 20,936 of record PVHX01021721.1, read on the forward strand.
TCCAGCAGCAGCTGGTCTCTTCCTTAAAAAGTTTTTTCACATAATGGAAAGAACTCTTGAATATGGCCGCGATGCTATTATCACATTCAAAATACCCAGAATAATTCCTGAACATCACATGTCCAAGCAACACGCAGACGTATGCAAGCACCTCAAGTGCCTTTCAGAGTTGGGGCTGAGTAAGTCGGGATCCAGCCTAGAGCACCCAATGCATTTATTTGGTGGGTAGAGCTTGCATCCTCCCCCCTTTTCTCTTGTCTGCTTATTGACAAAAAAGAGTAATTTAGACTGTGGGATTGTCCATTCTGCTTTTGTTTTGTTTGTTCTGTTTCCTTTTGCTGTGCCTGGGATCAAACCCAGGACCTCACAGGCTGCACACCACTCTACCACGAAGTGATGCCCATCCGAGTTTCCTCTTCTACCAGGCAGAAATGCCATATTTGTCCCTGAGTCACGTTAAGAGTTTTCCTATGTCAAGCCCTCAATATTGTTCACAGACTTCAACACTGTAAGAAACTGAGCCATGAAAACATGAATAAAAGCAAGTGATGCATGGCACTAACCCTTCCCCTGGGGCCCCAGTGTTCCCAAAGCTGGGGGACTGGAGCCTTCCCTGCACCATACAGAGGGTATATCTCAGAGTTTCTCCATTCTGTATCCTAGATTTCCTCCTGGAAACACCCAATCCAAAAACTAAATGCTTCCGCATGCCGTTAGGGTGAGCAGCACAGCCTTAACAATCACCACTGAAAACATTACCTGAGATGGTCAAGGAAATGGCCACCTCTCCTGCCAGCCCACAGGCATTCACAGAGCTTTCTCCTTCCTTGCCTTTACTTCAGGGTGACCACAGTCCTGAGCCACAGCAGCATCTACAGAGTCAGGGGTCAAGGAGAAGCTCTGCTCCTCTCCGAGAACCTGAGGGTGGGTGTAGTGTGCATAGCACTGTCTCCTCCCCTGCTGCCTCCACCTCAGACCCTAGCCCCAGCACCTCCCCCAGGAACGTAAACTCTATTCATCTGTTGCTAATTCTCTAGTCCTATACCAATTCACCAACCCTAACCTGCATACTCCCTGTGATTCCCTTGCTCTGGGGTGAGGCCCTTAAACTTCAGGCTTCCCCCAAAGGCTCTGCAGGCTGTAGCCACAAAATGCAGGGAGGAGAAGACAGGCCACGGGCGCTGGTACTATGGACCCTCCACACCCACACCAGGCTCCCACACGGGAACCACAGCCTGCACCTCAGTTCAGGTAGGGTCCTGACTTACCTGCAGCTCTCTGTGAGGGCCAGGGCTCCAGGCCACCCAGACGCCCACCAAACCTGAATGGAAGGCAGGTCCTTCCCCTGGTGAGCCCTGCCCTGTCTGCCCTGCTCTCCCCATGAACTCACCTCTGTGCTTTACAACTCTCAGCTGTGGCAGGGCAGGGAGAGGCAGGACCGCCACCTGCACCTGATTACTGATGCACTTGGCCCTCCCAGGCCTGCAGACTGTGCCCTTTGACTCAATCGCCTGTCACCGAGTGGTCCACCTGGTTGGTCTCTGAAGACAAGGGAGGAGAAAGCCCACTGCCCCGTTGGCCCAGGCTGCTGTTGCCCACAGGCAGAGGACCTTCCATCTCCTTTCCTCCGTGAAGAGGAAGGACTGAAAGCCCTGGTAAATGTCACAATATGAACCGCTCCTCCTGGGCCCGTCACAGTATAAGCCACTCCTCCTTTGACTGTCAGAGTATGAACAGCTCCTTCTGAAGCATTTTCATTCCAATCATGTTGTATCTCCCAACTTTTTCTTTTCTCAGTCCCTCAGCGATTTTGTTGTTTTTCCTTGTGGCAATTTTAATAAAAAAGGAGTATTAAAGACAGGTATTCCCATGCTGGTTGTAAGGTCAGATAACAATGACCAGAAGGAGGCCAATTAAAACCTATGAACAAGGCTTTATTGATACACGTTCCCAGGCGAGTCTCCCTGCTCACCAGAGCTGATCCGGGAGAATCGCGAGCAGGCTCAGCTGGTTTGAAAGTTTTATGGGCTTGGGACAGGAAAGGGAAGCTTTGGGCATGAAGCAGGGGCTTGGGACAGGAAAGGGGGGATTTTGAGAGCCCCATGTCCTCCTGGGGTTGGCCAGGGGCCTGGCTGATTGATAGTGGTCATGAGTTGTCACTGCCTGCCTGCTGGTGTCTGATTGTTCTCCCATGTGTGCGGGTTCCCTGGTGCTTTGTTTTCCTTTGCTGCCTTAAACCGACCTAACACTGGTGATTCATCCCTAAACCTTCAAAAGGGCCAGTTCCTGCTGCTGAAAAGAGGGCACTCTCAGCGTCAGTGAAGGATGCTCTGGGGGACCTCGTTTGCTGAACTTGATCTTACAGGTGTGATGTGGAATATGTGCCAGTGTTGTGAGCTGCAGTGATTTGGGGATGGTAGCACACACTAACGTCACTGATGGGAAGGAAGTGTGTAACAGAACATGCTGACAGGCTGATCTGTCATCAAAATGCACTCTCCTGAGCCTGGATGATAGGGAATAAAACCACACAGGAGTGAGGAAATCCTCTGCAGGCTGCTTGAGACACAGCAGCAGAAAGTGGTATTTCCCATCTGTGACACACGCCTACCACATGGGATCATGTGGGACTGCAGCAGCAGTCCAAGGAAGGGGTTCCCACATTCTACAGGAAGGGCACCACGTGAACCTACCAAGTGCCTCCACGTGAGCCTGCCTTGTTGGTGTGTTCTGCAGAAACCTTTGCTCCACAGACATGGTTAACACTGTGGGGATCAGAGTCCCACACTGGGGATGCAGTCTAGTGTTTTTGGTAGAGGTTTGCTTTTATGATTTTTTTCTGTGTTTAGGAAATGTCTTCTCATATATTATTTCTTCTAAAAAATTTTTAGTTGTATATGGGCACATTAACTTTATTTTATTTATTTATTGTTATGTGGTGTTGAGGATCAAACCCAGTGCCTCACACATGGAAGACAACCATTCTACCACTGAGCCATAACACCAGCCCCTCATTTATTATTTCTTGACCACGTTTTTTAATCTTAGGAGATTTCAGAAGTATCTTGCTCCCACCTTGCCAAAAATTATATTTTCTTGATTTTACATTAGCACAATGTTTACAAAAAGGTTTTGCCCATTATTCATATTTTAAACAAGATTTAAAATCTCACATTACTCAATGAAAAATATTTTTAAATAAGACAATTTATGATGAGCTAGAACATTGAAAATAACTTTACATGGAAGTATTAGTTGTAATTCTTTAAATAAAATTACATAACTAGCAAAATCACTGTTCCTTAATTTAACACAATTTGAAACTTGATTTTATGTGATTTTACTGGAGCTGTGAAAATCCACTCTAGGTAAACAGGAAGTGTTGTGAATACAATTTGACTAAAGAGTAGCTAATTGGAAAGTGATTCCAGATAAAACTAAAATGAAACATCAAGCTCCAGAAACAGAAAAAGCAGACACTTTCGTGTAAAATTTTTATCCAGATTTCCCAAACCCTCTGTCCAATATTTTAAAAAGAGTTTTAAGAAGATGATCTTATTATGTGTGATTAATACTGAAGCTGATTTAAGAATGAAGTTTGCTTTAAAGCTGCCTTTGTAATCTCCATTTTTCCTTTTGGCTCATGATGTTGTAAGTTGTTTTGATTGCACTGCTGGTGCCTATGCTTAATAAAAACATTTTTTGAAGTGTTGCAAATTGAAGTCTTAAAACACCAAAGTAGAATTTACCAATGGTGTATAAAACAGTATTGGCTGAAATGCACAGAATCCTTTTCTAAAGATAAAATTAGAAGCTGGGTCTAGTTCAGTGGGAGTGTTCACTAGCATGCGTGCAGCCCTGGGTCCAATCCTCAGAACGAAAACATGTAACAGGGTAAGTTGTGCAGCGTGAATGCTAGAGCGTGGCATTTGGCATCCAGCTTGCCCAAGGCAGTAAAGGGATTTGAAAGCTAAAGTCTAGGATGGACATTATTTTCTGTAGTTTACCAGATGAAGGTTATTTTCTCCTTCAGAATTTGTGAACACTAATACTGATTTATTTTTATGAGATATGAATGAGTTAGATTTTCATATTCTTTGTTCAAATTAATCATTGCTTGTTTCTTTAAAGGCAAAATCAGAAAAATCATAATATGTTTCACAAACACTTTGATAAGCAAGTCTTATTTGAAAAGTTATTAGATTTCTTAAGCATGTAAATAGGTATAAACATCAAGGACACATCACTGACCCATCATTTTGTTAAATTCAATAAACTTTATAGTTTTAATCCCGAAGTCATGTTTAAAAGGAAGAATGCACACACAAATTAAAAGAAGTGGTTTAAACCTTGAAAAAGGTTTAAAAAGAATGATTTAGAATCAGGGAGCACCAGAGTAGGAGCTCAGGATCAGGAAGCACTCACAGATAGCACTAGCAGTTGCAGGTGCACAAGCAGCTCAACTGATTCCAGTAAGGTTCCATGTTGCAAGTGGTGTTTGCCTCAATTGCTGAGTTCAGCTGCAGCTGGGATCAGCTGGGACTCAGTGAAAAGAGCATTCTCCTAGCTAGGCTTTCAGTCCTCTAAATACTTAAATAGATTGCAAATAAATGTTGATTTCAAAAATAGCACTAGGGGTGGGAGAGCCAGAGGAGGAGGTGTCCACAGATGTGGAGCCACTCTAACCATTCAAGACCATCTGCTTCCATATGGAACTGCAAACAACAGTCCAGGGTCTTTTGCTTAAGGGAGTAAGAACCTAAGGAGCTTCTGGAAGAAGGTAACCTACCCCCAAGTAACTGCCAGTTTGTCCAGTTGCCTAAACTTCCGTGTGTATGCAAAAGACCACCCCTCTAGAGAAGGAGGGGCTGTGTGCACCTGATTTCATCACACACCTCTGCCACAGCCAAACCGTGCACATTTCCCAGGTGCTGAGACCATGGCACTCAGCACCAGCACAGGGATATGAAGGAAGTGAGCACTGCGTTCCTTAGGCTGGGATGAAACCTGCTGATTTGGCCAGGTTTGAATGCGTAGATAGTTATGTCGCTTAGGGGTTTGGTGTGCAGCTGCCTTGAAGCTGAGCATTGCCCATTAGTGACAGCCACCTGGCTCTCACTAGACCTGGCTATGTGCTCCCCATCTTGAGGCTGAACACTGCCCATCAGTGACAGCCACCTGACCCTCATCAGGCCTGCATGCCCTGGATCTGCACTCCCACCTACCACCTTGAGGCTGAGTGTGTCCCCTTGCTGAAAGCCACACAGCCCTCACTAGACCTGGCTCTGCACTCCCCACCCAGCACCTTGAAGCTGAGTGTTGCTCATTTCTGACAACCTCCTGGGGGCCTTCTCTGTGCCAGGCTCTGTGCTTGAATTCACCTCTTACTATTCAATCCTTTTCTTCCTGTGAGCAGGGAAGTAATATGCATAGTCATCTAGCTCTGTTCCAAAGCCTGAGCTCTTTAGAAGAATTCAATGTTTTATGTCGAGGTAATTTCAGATGCACACTGAGTCAGAAATGGTGAAGAGAGACCTCGTGCCCCAGACATGTTTCTTCATCATAAGCCCACCATCAGGCAGGTTATTGGCCTTGAGTAGGTCCACAGGGTTCATGCTAGAGCCAACCATGACCCCAATGAAGTTAGAGGTTTTCTAGCTGGCACCAGTTCTGCATGGGTTGGTGATCTTTGGGACCAGGCCCAGATATAGCTTGTCCATGAGTTGCAAAAGACAAGCCCATCCCTCAGAACCCTCTGGAAGTGAGGGACAAGTGAGAAGCCCAGGAATCCCAGATCAGCTGCAGAGTTTGAGCTCCTTCTAAGGGTCAGATTTGGGCAGGAGCCAGCTTTGACCTTGGCAGAAGGCCTGCAGGAAGGTACTTTGTTGACCTGCATGATTGTCACCACTGGCAGGAGCAGCTGGTGGGAGTGGTTGGTGGGGCTAGGGGCCTGGTGGTTTGGTAGTTTTTTAAAAGTATTAATAAGCCAGACAAATTTGACGAGAGGAACAAAAAATAAAAGTATGTGAATAAAATAAACAGAATGAAAATGGGGCTATCATTACAGATACTTTTATTTTTTTAGCAATGCTGAGGATTGAGTCCAGGGACCCATTCATGCCAGGCTAGTGCTCTGCACTGAGCTGCATCCCTAGCCTAAAATTGCTTTAAAAATCAATGGATTTTATAACAATAAATTTGGAAACCTATGCTAATAAAAAGCAATACAACTGTGAGATCATCACAGGCACGTGGGAGATTTATTATTGGGTTGAAACCATAGTGGAACTATGTACCCCACCCCTATTCTACCTCCCCACCAGCTCCTGAGCTGCTCTGCACATACTGGCATCTCAGCCCCCCTCTCTCTCTGTCTCTGGAATCTCCTGCACTCCCAGCTCCAGTGAGCACTGTCCTCACACTGAATCTCCAGCTCTGCTACTCACAGCTGGCACACTCATGAATCCTATTCCACAATGTGACAGAGCCTGGGAGGTCTGAGGACAGGTCACCTCTGCCCCTGGAGAGACCACCTGTGCCTGCTTCCAGTGATGAGATGAGCACAGTGGAGTCTGGGGACGAGTGTGCAGCACCTTAACTGTGTCAGTCAGCACTTCATCTGGACTTCACGCCAAGAATCTCTTTACAAACTGGGTTAGTGTTAGCTACCAGACAAGTTCTCTGAATAAGAGAAAAACTAACTATAATTTGGCACTATAATAATTTCACACATCAATGCTTTTAGGTTCATTGGGAATGTTATATATTACACATATCTTTTTTTAACACTTCAAGACAGTTAGCGGTATTCTGGTAGCATTTTAGAGGAGGAAACTTGAAAGGAATTCAGGGACTTGTAACCAGTTCTCCTGTAACAACCACAGAGGCAAACTAGATGCTCCAAGGTGTTCATGTTATCAGCTTGCTTTTCTTCATAAAATTCCTAATAGGAGCAGGATGGAAATCACTAGCCACAAGCCTGCCTGAAAAGACAGTGAGGAGCGTATGCCCCTGCAGCAGGAACCTGCAGCCTACGCCTGCTCCCAGTGCCCCCGAGATCCAGCCGCTCTCTGAGGTCTGCTTCAGGAGAGCAGCCTCTGGCCTGCTGTGCATTGCTGGAAAATCACCTTTCCTGCAATCAGTGTCCCACAGATGTTTCCCCACGAGTTTCCTTGGAAAAGCTGCAGATGGGATGGGTAGTCATCTCCCTTGTGTTCTTGTCTGATGAAGATATTTCTATTTCTTCTTTGGTTTTGAGGGCAGTTTGGGCAAGTGTTAACCTGATAGAAATGACAGGTGCATTCTTCCCTGTCCTATGAAAGATTTTTTACCTCCTTCCTCTTTCCACTTAAAAAAATAAAGATTTAAAATTCTGTGGCTTAATTTGTTTTTAATGGGGTACTTGGGCTAGCTATGGAAGGAGCCTCACTGTGCCCTTTTACCAACTGAAGGTGAATGGCTGGCGCATAGGCAGCCACTATGGCTGCACACTCTGTCCCCTTGCACTTACCTCGAGGGGTTTGTGTGCAGGTATGCCAAGGAGGGAGACTTGTGACTCGGGACCACCTGCAATCTTCTTCTTTCCTGATGCTCTTTTGTCTTTGTGCAGAGCAAGAAAGGAGGAAGAAATGCATTTTCAAATCAGTTTGTGTAAACATGCTATTATTCTGCAGTCAGTTGGCTCAAGGTACAATCCCAAGATGAGAAAACAAAGCAATTTGTTTACTTGGTGGATCACTCAGCACCACCGGAAAAGGCAAATACGGGATGCCGTTTGATGCAAAGCTTCGCAAGTTCCCAACAGGACCGCTTTCGTTACTAATGGTGTGGAGCACTGAAATGTTCAGCAGGTCCTTAAAGCTTTGCAACAGTGCATTCCAAAAGCAACAAGCACCCCTAGCCAGGCACAGTGACACACGTGTACAACCGCAAACCTCAGGAAACTGAGGCAACAGGACTGCAAATTTGAGGCAAGCTTCACCAGTTTTGCAAAACTCTGTCTTGAAATAAAAATAGAAAGTGCCGAGGATGTAGCTCTGTAAGAAGCACATGCCATGGGCATGCCTGGACATGCAGGGGACTCACTGGGTTGCTGGCCATAAGGAACAGCAGCCACTGACTTGCTTAGTCATGCCTGCTTGCAACGATGGGGACCGAAAAGAAGTCCAGCCCATGCAATCGAGGGCTGCAAAGGGGCCCAGCCCATGTAATCGACAGAGGAGCAACGGGGGGCACCTAACAGCAGACTTACTGGCTACAATTGATAGGGGG
>PVHX01021722.1:0-29121 GCA_004024805.1 Geosciurus inauris
TGACTACTGATGTGACCTCACAGCTGTGATGTTAAGATTAGCAACATAATACACATTAAAAGTGGCACTGCTTTGAGCTTGCTAAGTAAGAAATGGTGCAAGTCCAAAGGAAATGCACGTATCAGGATCAATTTTCTATTCCCTTCCAAACATTTCCACTATTCAACAAATATGAAGTAACATGATGGGGCCTGCTGGCTCCTTTGAAAACCTGTTTTTTCAAGAAGTCTGGCATTCCTATCCTGGCTATAAAAGCATAGTAAAAATGACTTTCTTAGAAACCTAGCTCAATAGTAGGCACCAAGATCAGTCTTCTCTGTAGGAGAAAAGTGCCTCCACCTTGGTTTATGGTAAAGAATTCCAGAGATGCCTTCAGTTCTCAACCCTACTCAATAGCCTCCCTCCTTAGAACTAGTCAAAGTAACTGAAATTCTTATCTTGGAATCACCTGTGAACATTGGAGAACAGACTTAGTTGGATGATGAGGAGGAGGAAAGAGAAATGTGTTCAGGACATTGAAGGAACTGCTAGCCCAGGAAAAATAAAGAGTGTATTTAAGAGAGAAGAGTTCTTTATGGAATATCTTTTCTTTTGTTCATTTCATTTTTCTATCTTTTGCTTTGTTTTCCCCCAGTGGCACTGGGCTAGAATCAAAGTGGGAGGGGTGCAGAAGAGAAAACATACTTTCCTTCAGAGGAAGCAAAATGACAATATAACTTATAATGGTAACAGTTGTCATTTTATCAGATTATTGGCATATCACTTCATCCTTCAACCTTCAACTTACTCAATGGAATTCAAATACTTTCAACCATCTCTATTACTACAACTTTATCCCAGGTACCATCATCCCTCGCCTGGATATTTTATCAGCTTCCTGATTGGTTCCTTTGTTTCCACACTTGCCTCTGTCCATTGCACATCAGCTACAGTGAACCCTTCAATATATAAAACAGATATTATAACTTCCCTGCTTAAAACTCTCCGATGGCTTCCTCTGGAAAATAGAATAAAATCTAGTCTTTTGCATGGTCCATTGCTTATCTTTGTGACTTTACATCTTCTTATTCCTCTCCCTTTGATGCCCACACACAACAATCTTTGTTCTGCTTTTTTGAACATCCTGAGCCTATTCTTAACTCAGGATATTTGAATTCACACTTCTGTATAGAACTTACGCCAATATGAAATTGAATTTTTATAACATGTTCATTTTCCATCTTCTTTCACTAAGTGACAGACTCCATGAGAGAAGAGACCTTGTCACTCTCAATTACCATGGCACCTTAATGACTTGGCCACAACTGAAATGTAAAAATTGCCTAATAAAATATTTTGCAAAAGGATGAATGAATGGCAAAGAGAATCAGCAAATAAGGAAAAGAAATGTTGATGAGCATCCAAGAAGGCCCAGCTGGAATTACCTAGCATGGCTATAGGGTCTGACATCATCTTGATTTAGTGGTTTCTATTAGAAAAAACTCACCATCTCAGAAGCAAACAAAGACATTGGAGAAAGCTACCTAGGGCTTGGTTTGGCAAGGCAAAACACTTTAAGAGGTAGCTGAAGTATCTCAGAATGTTAGTGAGTGTGTCATCAAAATCTCCCACATTATCAGTGGGAGATAATGTACCAGGAGAATAGAGAAACTACCTTCTTTAACTACAAAACTATATCTTCACTGACAACATTAAGAAACTAATGGACCATTCAGCTTTACAATGGACTACTTACTACTTCAAATGTAGTCTATCTTATATAGGTCCTATCTGGAAAAGTCCCTTATAGCATTTGAGGACTTGGAAGAACCCAGGAGAGAATTAAAGATAAAGGAACTTCTCTCTGGCTTCTTTCACCTGTTTTTTCTCCAAATCTTAAGCACAAGGGCTAGTTCTAAATCTTTCTTTTCCTATATAATGAAGGACCCAACCTCTATGAAAGGGTCATAATTGAGCTGATAACTAATCTAATTCACAGTAAAATGAGAATGATTTAAGGCCTTCCCAATCCCAGGTTACAAGAACATTTTGAAAGTATCCTTCTCACATTGAATCAATAAATAGTAAGTAAGATGGAAGTTTAGGGCCATTATCAGTGCCTACTTTTGTTAGGTTTAAGGTCATCTCCAACAGGCCACATCCTCAGGCTTGCTGTTGTGCTATTGAATACCCATGTGGAATTAGGATCTGTTGGCAGCACTGCCATCTATTTAGATTAAAGGACCTCTGACTACACAGGATCAGGAAGGACAATGAAATCTCAGACCAAAGAAAGTGCCTCTAATCCCTACACATCTATCTGGCATTTGACATGCCCTCCAAGGAGAAAGTGTCCCTCCCTAGAGCATGAGGCTGTATGGATAGATTTCCCAGTGCATCTCTTTTAGATCCATTAAAGTTAACATGCAGGGTGGTTGCTAGGAAACTATATATAAATCAGGAAAGAAAATAATCACATAATGGTAGGTGCAGGGAGGCAAGCACTTGCCTGTTTTGCAGACTACATATTGGGCCATTAATATTAGCATCATGATTAGGATCATTTCCAACTGCTCCTGTCTATTTTCCTTCTGGAAACTAGGATGTTATTGCATTTCAATTGATAAAGAGTGTTTATAATTCATATTTTTCGAGTAGTAATTGAATTTGTGAATGTTAAGCCTCATAATTGCTACTGAGGAATCTATTAATGAGTAAGAAGGAGGCTGGAGTGTGCGTACGTGTGTTTTTTCCATGACTATTAAATGGTAACTTCAATTTGGGAATGAAATCACCCTCCATTGATTTCTAGTGTATTCTGCCATCGTCCAGATAGCACTTTCAAAGAGTTCTGTAAATGAGATTTGTAGCTGAGGTAATTGCTGCTGCAAAAGCATGCAATAGAAGGCAAGCTTTATAACTGCCACTTTCTTCATGTTGTAACTTAACTACCTCCTTTCCAAATCAAAGCTGAGTGGGAGAGAAGATGAAGTTCTATGTGATTTTTTTTACCTTTCCTTTTATCTTTAATAGGGAAGAGATACTCCAAACAATTCTTCAATCCTCATCTCACTTTATGATTTAATTACCTAACTGGAAAAATAAAATAAACTTTAGAGAAAATCAGTTGGTATTAATGAACACAGTTTCATCTCTCTCAGATGTGGGGGTTGTTATGATTTGGATCTGGAGTGTTTCTCAAAAGTTCATGCATTAGGCAATGCAGCAATGTTCAGAGGTAAAATGATTAGATCATGAGGGTGTGACCTCATCAGATTAAACCATTTGATGGATTAATAATTTGAATGAATTTGCTGGCAGGTAGTGAAAACAGTAGGAAGGTGGGGTATGGCTGGAGGAAGTAGATCACTGGGATTGTGCTTTAGAAGAGTTTAATTTCTCTTTGCACCCTGTTATCCCACTCTGCAACCCAGCTGCCATGAGTTTTCCTTTACCCCACCTTTCCACCATGATGTTCTGCCTCATCTTGGGCCCAGAGCAATGGAGTAAGCTTGAGCCTACTGGGCAATGGACTGAGATGTCTGAAATCATGAGCCAAAATATGCATTTTCACTTTTAAGTTATTCTTGTCAGGTATTTTTTCACAATGACAAAAAGCTTACTAACACCAGATTTCTTTTCTCAAAAGTAAGATGTAGCAACTAATCCTTTTGCAATGATTTCTCAGTGGTGTTACCCAAGAAAAGATACATGGCTCTTTTTCCATACGGGACTCATTACTTCTAAGTTCAATGTGCCAAGCCTTGATAGAGGTGGGAAGGAGAGAAACTAAAAATCATCTGCATAGACTGATTTCTGCCTTCATTTGGTGCCTGAGTGATATGCATCCACAATGGGCATGCTCAACCTGTTTCAGTGCCTCAAAATCAGGCTCTATATCAACCACTAGTCCCTATGTCTGAATGCCTGGGGAGGACTCATTTGGAGAATATGATGTACCTGGACAGGCGCCTCTTCACCACCAACATTATAATTAGAACTGTGAAAGGTAGAATGGTCCCATGCTGGATCTATATCTCTGCACTCACTCACTTCTACTACAAATAATTTCTACCTATATGCCTCCCTCTATTTCCTACATCTCACCCTAGTTTAAAATTTTGAGGAGAAATGAGGTATATATTATTTACTTCTTCAGCTTCCTATATTACCTATAGATGCTTGCACCTAGCGAGTGCTTAATTGATGTTTATTGTAAAAGTTTTTGTCATTGTCATACAAAAGAATAATCAGGTGAAAGTGTTAAGTGCCTTTACTGTAAATTGAACATGGTTGGAGGAGAAGTTACACTAAAATAGAAGCTACACTAAAACAAAATTTAAATTTTGCCAACTTTGAAATACTTGCTATGTGTTTTGTTGTTTTTTTTTTTTTTACAAAGAGGAAGGGAAAAACAAAAGTCTTTTCAAAATATATTTAAATTCTTTAGAGTGTAGGTACTAATAAAGATGATAGAAGAAAAACATGGATGGTGGGTGGCTAAGGATCTTCTCTTATTTTCCATGACATAGGTTTCTTTCCCACCTAGACCCTTTACTTGGTATAATTTAAGGTCTGTTCTCTAGGGTTTCAGACCCAGGAAGCAATGTTTGGTACTTTGGCAGTAGAAAGAAGTCGTGAGGCATGGTTGGGATAGTAGACTTGTTTTATTTGGAGGTGGCAGCCCCCAATTCCAGCTGCCTGAATCCTTTGATAGGCCTTTTTTATATGCAGGCCTATTATGGCTTATATTAGCTATCCTCCCAAATAAGTGGGTTATAAAATGTTTAATCTAATCAGTACATTAATCCTCTGATATGGATTAACTTGGTGGTAATTGTAAGCAAGGTAGTTTGGTGGGAGGAGGTAAGTCCCTGTGGTGTGCCATTGGGGTATATATTTTGTGACTTGAACATAGCTCTCTCTCCACTTCCTGGTGCCATGTTCCCAGCTGCCTTTCCAATCCACACTCTTCCATCATGATGTTCTGCCTTACCTTGAACCCTGAGGAATGGAGCTTTCCACCAATGAACTAAGATCACTGAAATTATGAGCCCCAAAATAAACTCGTCCTCCTCTAATTGTTCTTGTTAGATCTTTTGATCATAGTGGCAAAAAAATCTGACTATACAAGGCCAAAGAAGGCATGCTTCCAATAGGTTACGTTATTTTATACCCTTGGCTGCATACTAAAAATTGTTGGCCAGAAGCTTTGGCAGGGAACCTAAATATAGACATCTTGGGCTTGCCTGACAAGATCCTAGAATGCCCTCCATGATGGTAGAATTATCCAGGTCAGACTCCCTGTGAAATCTAGTCCCTCTATAGTACTTAACAGGAACTCTTTCCAAGGAACCATAAGAAATGTAACAGAAATATTAGCCTCAAATTTATCTGTCATGGTAAGCTATCTATCATGAAGCTTGCCTGAGGCAGGAGGAAAGATTGGGCTCACTTTCGTTTGCTTTTCTGTTATTGACACACACTGCTAAGAATGACTGAACACTCCCAGTTACAGAAAGTGATAGAGGATGACCAATGATTGTCAATTATTTAGGAATTATTCCACTCACCTTGATGCAGTGGTGGAACATCAGCCTGCTTGAAGGATTTACTTCCTTGTAACAAAGGAGACATTACTATATTTTATTATACTAATTCTTATTTCTTCCTCCCAGCCTTCCCTAACCATTCACTCAATTTGCTAGACAAACTTTAAATGAAGAAGAAAGTTTGATGAGCAGATAACTACAAACTGGGCTAGTCTGAGTCACAAATATAGGAGTCACCAAAAGAAATTCATGTTGCAAGAAATCAAGGCAGGAATTTAACCCTGAATCAGGGAGTCTTATTTTGAGGAATTCTGCAACTTGATCTTTGTTATTGCTATCGTTGTTGTTATAATTTTTCTTTCTAGAAATGCAAATGTTTAGGGGAGCATGGATAGTGTAGAAAATCAAATTTGTAAATTTCTAAGCAGGGGAGTTAGGTAGCTAAAGATTAGTCAAGATCTGAGAAAAGTGAGAGCTGAGGTTTCTGAAGGTACAACTGTTTCCAAATAGGAAAATAATAAAGTAAACAGGTTTTTTTGTTTTGTTTTAAGAGGTTGCAATGTGTAATTGGTGGACTACTGGTGGTTCCTGAGATCATTTTGTGGAGTCTACAAGATCAAGACAATCTTAATAGTAAAACTAGATATTTTCCTGATGTTTCTGTGTTGGAATTTTCTCTAATGATACAAAAGCAATGGTGGTAAATTTACTGATGACAGCATAAATCAAGGCAGTGGCATCAAATTGTACTAGCACTATTTTATGTATGTGCTATATACAATATGAATAATAAATACTGCTTATGTAAGTTCATCAATACACCTTCATTTTAAAGTCATATCTTGAAAAATAAGAGATACTGTCTGTATTAAAAACTTTTAAGCACATAAGAAAATTTTTTGAATTTGTCAAGCATGTTTAAATTTCATGCATTTTTTATGTCACAACATGAATTTAGATACAGTCTTCTCTACATTGACACCTATATTAAAGAATAGTTAATAACTGTTCACAGTTTTGCTAACAGAGATATTTCTCATAATTAAGCTATTAACATGCATACTTGTTATGCATAATGACCAAAGATAGCCCAATGTTTGCACAAGGGAGCATCCATTTTAAATTCCTTCCATGGAGGCAGAAGAGCTTCATAGTTCAAAAACAGATCCTTCTACCAATTAATCAGAGTTTGAATACCAGGTTTGCTACCTCCTACCAGAGCGACTTTCTACTTTTGTTTCCCCATTTTTCCTGAAGAGCTATGAGGATTAAATAATGAAATACATTAATATGCACAAATGCTTAGAACAATGCCTGTCACATACTAAGTGTCATTTAAGTTCATTTATATGATTAGTTAATTCTCTGAAACTGAGACAATGTGTGAGGACCAGAGAGATATAGCATTTCTAGATACTTGATGTGGGTATATAGAGGTTGAGGGCATGTATTGTACTTCAGTAGATATGAGTAAAATCTAATTTTATGAGTAAAATCTAATCTAGTTTATGGGGCAGAACTAAGAAAATGTCACTTTTTTGGCATGTCCCATTTTTGTTGAGCTTTCCACAGTTTAATACTGAGTCTTCCACATTCTATTGGGGAAGGGACAAACTCCATATTCAGTCATACACATGATCTTCCCCTGCCATACAATTTATGTTTCTAAGCTTAGGCATTTGTTCCCACTTACATACTATTTTATAAATCTTGTTTTATAACAACCTCCTTTCTCAAAAAAAAATCTTTATTTCTAGAAGTATCATGCAATCATTAAAACAAAGTTAATTTCAATGTACTCTTAAAAAGGAAAAGTGAAGGTGGGCCTCTGGGGTGTTGTCAATGTTCTATTTTTGACCTGACTTGTGGTTACACAGGTATTTGTTTTGTGATAATTTGTTGAGCTGTACATTTATGCTTTGTCTACTTTATATGACTTCTACTTCTCAATAGCAAGATATCTAAAAGGAAAATGAAAGAAACAGAGGGCAAAAAGTCTGGGAAGTCTCTTCTTTTCAGAAGGAGATCCAAGGGGGTTAAAGTTTTATTTCTTAAATTATGAATTATGTTAGGACCTTGATTTCAAAAGTGTTAGTAATTCCTGATTTACATTCTAACATTGCTCTCTCTGTCACACAAAAAAATATCACTTCAATGAAGGGTGATTCACCATTGTTTTAAAATTTTATTCAAATAGTAGCCTACTACCAGAAGCCAGTTTCAAGACAAAGCATAGAGGCACCACATGATTGCAAACTATTCTGGGACCAGCTTAGTCAGGCACAGTCCTTTTCCTCCAAGTATTGTCCATGGTCACTGAGAAAGGTAGCTCTGGTCTGAGCTAGATACCTAGGATTAACACCATCTGGTTGGGAAGACTGTTGATTTTGAATCTCCACGGCTTGCTTAAGCCCCCTGCAATGCAGACTTTGAAGTCAAATAAGATGAAGTGTAAATAGCAAATAACAGATGACATTTGCATAGTATCCTTCCATGTAAATCCATTAAGAAATTCATTTTATACTTCAATAATTTTACCATCCTTTTTGATCATGTTTTCTATTTCATCCTGCAATGTTTGAACTTCTGTCTTGACTATTTGCTGGCTTTTACAGTTCTGATAAACTGGATATTTAAATTATGCTTGCTCTTTGGGAGGCAGCTACATTTTTTGTTCAAAATTCTTCCTTCCTTACCCTTCACTCATTTGCCTTGGTCACTTTGATTTCTGTTTTTGAGAAAGACACATTAGGCATACTTATTCAATGAGTCATATTCTTTCATAACTTGACTTATGTATTATATCTCTTGATACTCCTCAACATGCAACTTACACTTGTAATTAATGCTCCTAGTCATATATGTGTATGCTCCCTTGAAATGGAACTATGCTACATGAATGAGAAACTGTATATTGACTGATCCAAATAAGTATAATGAAAAAAAAGTAACATGAGCAGGAACAAGTATCTTCAAAAATCTCAGCAAAATCAATGTGCACACTGGCAAAAATATTAAGAATAAAGTTTTTCAGAAGTGAATAAATAAACAAAATGACTACAGTAATCTGATGAACATTTCAGAAAAATAGTTGAATACTGGTAGGAGCACTGAGTTTTGTGGCATTTTAATTCATCTATTCCTGTTATTTCCCAAGCTTCACAAAACTGAAAAACAACAGTATGCAATCACAATGAAAACCAGAAGCCTAGCATTCAGTTGAATTATTATGATGTCTTTGGGCCTCTTTCAATGCCCCATTTGCAGAGAATTATCATTACTGACCTGTCTAGTGATTTCCTGGAAGTTGTTACTTGTGAGTCTAATCTTTAACTGGCCTGATTAAACAATAATTTAGTGTAAATAGCCTTTTCCTGGAGAGGATTTGTTGGAAACTATTATTGGCAATTGTTTAACACTGAGGCTACCTGATACACTAGATAGTAGTTGGGCAAATGATAAGCTAGCCAAAAAGCTTGAAAGGAAAAGCTAGGGAATTTTGATATATATGGGGGCCTTTGAAAAGTTCCTACATATTTCTAGAAAACTATAGGGCCAGTTCATATGTTAGTCTGTGCACATGCCCAACTGGGCGCTTACTCAGGAAAGAACTGAGAATGCCTAAAGCCATGACCTCATGCTTACCTTACTACTCTGCATACGCAGGAAATGAATGCCAAGTCAGAGTTATAAACTACCTGATCAAGTGTTAAAAATGTGCCCAAAAGTCACGCTGCAAAAACTGTCAATCAGCAAAGACTGCTGGTATTATTGATTCCAGGCATTTAAGGAAATCCCTGTGCAATCATTAGGTAACCAGCAAGCTACCTGAGCAGAGACTTTAGCAGCAACACACAATAAGGAAACACAATTGAAAGAATTATTTCAGAAAAGTAAGCAAATAAACAAGATTCAGCAATAATAATAAATCATTAAATGGGTCAAACAACTGAAGAGTAACTGTGCACAGAGGTGGTTATCTGCAGAAAAATGTTGAAGTTCAAAACTGGACAGAAAGAGACTTCGGGAAACCAAGAGACTATGAATTATGGATCATACAGAGTAATGTAGCACCCTAGAACCTATCACACAGCAGTGGCTGAGAGCACAGGGTATAGGTGAAACAGGGAGACTTCCAGTGAACACCACGAGCATAGGAATCAGCATCATGTTGAACTACAGTTTAAATATACAATACACATGGGATTTGCACAGAAAACTAACTCTGGAGACTTTCCCTACACTTTCCAGTGTATTCTACTGGTGGTATAATAGAGAGCCATATTGAGAAAGTCATAACTGAGTTACTAGTCTCATATTCTCAGAGTCAAAGGTCCATGCATTTTCCTGTCTCTAGATCTCTTTTGCAATATCACTGCACATGCTCAGTGGGTGTCTGCCTTGGGGGACAGTATGGCTGCAGGGGAGGACCTTTGACACAAACCTGCTGAGAATTCTATATGGTGGGAAACTCAGTTGTGATACCTGAGGAAACAGAAGGTGCTTCCCCTTTAAAACCAGAAGTTTGGGAATCCAAGTGCAGGAATATTGAAGAATTAGTAGTAGCATGTAATTCTGCAACAGAGCTATGTCTCATGTCATCAGAGTTAAGGTGGTAGATGGCACAGTGCTAACCACTCCTACCACAACAGATAATTGCAACTCCACAGTTACCTCCCTACCCTCAAAGTGTGGGGCACAAAAATCACTAGAGTCCCCTCTTTTCTTTTATGCTTTTAATGTTTCTTCATCTTCTTTCTATTTTCCCTTTCTTTAAACATTTTAGTATTTTTAACTTCTCCATTTATTCTATATTATTTCCTCCCTTTCCTTTTGTTGATGATGCAGTTGCTTTTTGTATACTTGGCTTTTACTTTATTCCTTTATCTGGTTTATTTTGTTATTGTTTCTTGTGTCTTTCTTTCTGTGTAGTGTTGGGGATCAAGCCCAGGACCTTGAGTATGTTGAGTGGCTGCTCTGCCACTGAACTTCACTGTAGGCACAGCAGAGAAATTGCATGTTACTCCAGCCATGACCTAGCCCTGTTTGAGCAATGGTGCATACTTCAACTTAAAAAATGGAAAAGAAAAAAAATTTCACAGTAATAGAGCTGACTCCAAATAGGTATGACTGGATGGAGCTGAAATTCTGTTCCTGGACAATCATACCCATAGCAATAGCAGAAAGAAATAAACTAAGATTTGTGGAAACCTCATCTGTGAGGGATCTTAGCATAGGTCATTCCCATACCTTATCACACCACACATTGCTGACAACACTGAGGAAGTAACCACAGCAGGGACAACCCACATGTTCTTCTGTCTACAACACACCTACATGAACTAACAGAGGGGCCCAAATCTTGCAAGAACTACAAAGAAAGTGGGTTCCTCAAGTTCCAACACAATATTCATTGTGAAAAAGCTCATTAATCACAGCCAAAGAAGCCACAAGGAAACTACAATTCAAAGTCCAATTGGAATTAAACTCATTTACACAAGAACCTGATATCCCAGGGCATATCATCAACAGGAAGGCTGCTTACTAAAAAGTTACTGACATAAAATTGGTAGAGATATCCATCACAGCAGAGACACAGATCTCAATATAGAAACACAAGACATGGACATCCAGGAAGAGGAGGCATTTTGAACCCTAAATATACATAACCAGGAAAAGAACCTCTCTATTACATACTATAGTTAAGCTGCAAAAAGCACAGAACAAGGAAAGAATATCAAAAGCTGCAAGAAAGAAACATCAAATCACATATAAAGGCAAACCCATCAGAATAACAGAAGATTGGGCTGGGATTGTGGCTCAGTGGCAGAGCACTTGCCTTCCATGTGTGAGGCCCTGGGTTCAATTCTCAGCACCACATATAAATAAATGAATGAAATAAAGGTCCATCAACAACTAAAAAAATGTTAAAAGAAAAAAAAAGAATAACAGAAGATTTCTCAGGAGAAACACTAAAAGACAGGAAAGGATAGATAAATGTATTCTTATGGTTTAGATGTGAGGCATCCCTACAAAAGCTCATGTGTGACACAATACAATAAGGCTTACAGGTGAAATAATTGGGTTATGAGAGCCTTAACCTAATCACTGCATTGATCCCCTGATGGGTATTAACTGAGGGATAATTGAAGAGGTAGCCTGTAGGAAGAAGAGGTGGGTCATTGGGATCATGCTTTGGGGGTATATATTATATATCTGTCAAATGTAATCTCTCTCTCTCTCTCTCTTTCTATGTGTGTGTGTGTGTGTGTGTGTGTGTGTGTGTGTGTGTGTATGCTCCATGGTGCCATGTTCCCCACTGCTTTTCTCCACCATACCCTTCCCCTTCCACCATGATTTCCTGCCTCATCTCAATCCCCGAAGAATATAGCTGGCCCTCTATGAACTGAAACCTCTGAAAGCATGAGCCTGCAAATAAACTTTTCCTCCTCAAATTGTTCTTGTCAGGTCTTTTGGTCACAGCAGTGAAAATAAAACTGACTAAAACATGTATTTCAAGTCCTAAAATGAAAATCTGCCATTCTCAATGACTATTTTCAAGCAAATTTATCCTTCATAATTAAAGAAAAAATAAAAAACTTTCATGATAAGTATAAACCGAGGTAATTAATGACTACTGAAACAGGATTACAGAAGATATTTCTATCCATAAGAAGAAGATAAACACAAACAAAAGAACAGGGGAAAGAATAAATTTTACTAGAAGAGTAGATGAGCAAATGAGAAGTTGGAAAGAATAAACTATTATTACTACAAAAACCCACCAAGATGAATAAGAGAGAAAGATGATACAAACAGAATATTCCAAACAACCTGAGGAAAACCAAAATGATAGGAATAATCATATACTTTTCAATAATGCCCCTGAATGTAAATGGTTTTAATTTTCCAATAAAATATTGTATATTGACTGGATTAAAAAACAAGACTTTAGAGTATTCTCCTTGAAAGAAACTCACCTTCCTGGGAAAGAAATACACAGGCTACAAGTGAAAGTGTGGAGAATGATATTCCATATAAACAGAATCTAAAATCAAACAAGAATAGCTACACTCATATACAACAAATCAGACATGAAGCTAAAATCAGAAGAGAAAAATAATATCACTACATATTGATAAAGGGAACAATCTGTCAAAGAACATAACTATTATAAATATGTGTACATTAATCATAAGAGCATACAATTTCATAAAACAAATACTACTGGACATAAAGGGAGATACAAGCACTGATTCACTAATAGTGATTTTAACACCCCACTATTATCAATAGATGGATCATCTGGACAAAAAAAATCAACAAAGATATATCAGAATTACACTATGGATCAGATGAACTTAACTGACCTCTACAGAATATTCCATCCGACAGATGCAGAATACATATTCTTTTCTTCTTCACATGGAAGATTTACAAGATAGATCATATATTAGGCCATAAAGCAAACTTTAACAAATTCAAAAAATGAAAATAATTTCATGTACCTTATCATATCATTATGGAATAAAACTAGAAATCCACAGCAAAATACATTATAGAAATTATAAAACATGGATCCTAAACAATACACTTTTCTTTTAAATATTTTTTAGTTGTTGATGGATTTTTATTTTGTTCATTTATTATTTAAATGTGGTGCTGAGGCTCAAACCCAGTGCCTCATGTATGCTAGGCAAGCACTCTACCACTGAGCTACAGCTCCAGCCCCAACAATATACTCTTGAATGAACAATGGGTCATTGAAGACTATAGGAGCTCTCTCTGTGCCTTTAGCACCTCCTATGCTGACTGGCTGCCTTCAATGTCTCCCCTCCCCTTTCCTTACCCCATGCTGATTGGTTACTTTGAATTCTTCCCCTCCCCTTTGCCCTATACTGATTGGTTACTTTGAATACATCCCCTCCCCCTTTACCCTATGCTGATTGGTTACTTTGAATACTTCCCCTCCCCTTTACCCTATGCTGATTGGCTACTTTGAATGTTTTCCCTCCACCTTACCCCATGCTGATTGGCTGCCTTCAATGCCTTTCCTTTTCTCATCCCATGCTGATTGGCTGCGCACCTGACATGGATCAGTACTCTATTGGCTGTAACCTTAACTCAAGGCCATGATTGGTCTGAGGACCCTATATAAACTACTGCACTAACTGAAATAAATGGGTTTGCTTCTCACTCTGGCAGAGCAGTTTTACCTACCCCCAGTGTCTGGGTGAGTGACTCTGCAACCATCCACCCCATAAACCCTCGTCCTCCGGGACTCCAGACCTCATCCTGGGGGACCCCAACTCATCGAGCAAACCTACACAAGGCACGACATAAACGACAGATGACCAGGAGGGAAAATAATCTATAGAATCAAATATAAAAAGAAACATCACATAGTATAATTTGTGAGATTAAGTGAAACCTATATTAAGAAGGAAGTTTATAGCTATGAGTGCCTTAATTTTAACAAAAAAGCAAGTAACCTTAACCCAACAATGCATCTCAAGGTCTTAGAAAAACAAGAATGAACTAAATCCAAAATCTGTACAAGGAGAAAAATAATAAAGATGAGGAATGAAATAGAGACTAAAAAAAAAAAACCACAAAGTATCAGTGACAAAAAGAGTTGGTTCTTGGAAAAGATAAATAAAATGGACAAACCCTTAGCTGAACAACCCAAAATAGAGAGAAAACACAAATGAATAAAATTAGAGATGAAACAGAAAATATTACAACATAAATGACTGAAATTTATAGGAGAATTAAGGAACATTTTGAAAACTATATTCCAATAAACTAGAATATCTACAAGAAAAGGACAAATTTTAGGATATATTGTCTTAGTAAAAGTTAATTGAGATGATATAAAAGAGATCAATTTGCAGTCCCATCAGCAATAACTGTACATTTCCCCCCAACATTTATTATTGGTTGTATTCTTGATAATTGCCATTCTGACTGGAGTGAGATGAAATCTTAGTTTTGATTTGCATTTTTCTAATTGCTAGAGATGTTGAATATTTTCTCATATATTTGTTGATCCATTCCATTCCTTCTGTGAAGTGTATATTCAGTTCCTTAGTCCATTTATTGATTGGGTTTTTTTATGTTAAATTTATGGAAGCAGTATGGAGAGTCCTCAGAAAACTTTAAATGGAAGCAATATTTGACCCAGCTATCCACACTTCTTGGTTTATACCCAAAAGTCTTAAAATCAGCATAATACAGTGATGCAGCCACATAAACATTTATAGCAGTTCAATTCACAATAGTCAAACTATGGAACCAACCTAGATGTCCTTCAACAGATGATTGCATGAAGAAAATGTGGTATATCTATTTATACAACATGAATGGAGTTAGAGAATGTCATGCTAAGCGAAATAAAGCAATCCCAATAAAACAAAGGCAGAATGTTTTTTCTGATATGCGGATGCTAATTCACAATAAGGGAGTGGGGCTAGGGAAAAATAGATGTACTTGGGGTTAAACAGAGAGGAGTGAAGGGAGGGGAGGGCATATGGGAGTAAGAAGGATAGTAGAATGAATCAGACATTATTATCCTATGTGCATATATGACTATACGACTGGTGATTCTACATCATGTACAACCAGAAGAGTGAGAATTTGTACTCCATTTATGTATGATGTGTCAAAATGCATTCTACTATCATGTATAACTATTCAGAACAAATAAAAAATAAAAACATAAAAACAAATCAACAATAAGCAATGACAATGAATCAGTAATTGAAATTCTATCAACAAAGAAAAACCAAGACAGGACAGATTCAGTATTGAATTTTATTAGGCTTTTAATAAAGAACTAATCCCAATGCTCCTCAAACTATTCCATAAAATAGAAAGTGAAGAAACTCTTCCAAACTTATTCTAAAATGTCACTATTGCCCTGTTATCAAGAACACACACAAAAAGAGAACTATAGGTGGAGGGGTTGTAGCTCAGTGATAAAATGCTTGCCTACCACATGTAAGACACTGGGTTTGCTCTTCATCACCACATTAATTAATTAATTAAAGGTGTTTTGTACATGTACAACTAAAATATTTCAAAAAATATTTTTAAAAAACTACATACCAATATCCTTGATGAACACAGGTGCAAAAATCCTCAAGAGAATACTTGCTAATTGAGTTCAATATTGATCATACATCATATTGATTTAATTTCAGAGCTAAAATAATGGTTCACCATGTGCAAATCAAAATCTTTAATACATCATTTACATAGAATCAAAGATAAATATCAGATGACAATAAATGGAGAAAATTCCTTTGATAAAACTCAACATCCCTTCAGTTATGTATGGAAGGATCATACGTCAACATCATATGACAATCCCATAGCCAATATCATCCTGAACAGAGAAAAGAAGAATTTCCTCTAAAATCAGTACTAATACAAGTATGTCCACTCTCACAACTCTTAATCAACATAATTCTTGAAATTCTAGCCAAAGAAATCAGGAAAGAAAATAATAAGTAATATGGGGAAATGAGATAAACATTATTGTCCTAGGTACATGTATGATTGCACAAATGGTATGACTCTGCATTGTGTACAACCAGAGAAGTGAAAAAAGTGTGCTCCATTTGTGTACAATGAATTAAAATGAAATGCATTCTGCTGTCATGTATAACTCTTTAGAAAAATAAATAAATAAAACATTAGAGTAAATATACAAAAAAAGAAACTACATTGAGATTTCATCCCCAGTAAAAATGGCAATCTCTAAAAACACAAATAATGGTAAAAGATGGTAAGGATGTGGGGGGAAAAGGTATACTCACACTGTTGTTTGAACTGCAAATTAGTACAATCCACACTGGAAATCAGTATGGATATTCCTCAAAAGATTAGGCATGGAAATACCATATGACTCAGCTCTAACATTCCCTGGAATTTGTCCTGAAGAAATTAGTCATCACAGTACAGTGAAATGTATATGCGCATGTTTACAGAGGCACAATTCACAATAGCCAAACTATGGCACCAGCCTAGACATCCATCAAAGGATGAATAGAAAAATAAAATGTGATATATATTCCCAACAGAGTTTTACTCAGCCATAAAGAAAAATGAAATTATGTCATTTGCTGGAAAATGGATGGAACTTGAGAACCTTATGTCAAACAAAATAAGCCAAACTCAGAATGTCAATTGCTGTATGCTTTCATATAGAGAAGAAAAAGGGGGAAAAGGTGGGGGATGGATCTCCTGGTAATCAAAGGGAGGTCAATATAGGAAAGGGACCAACAGGTGGAGAGGGAGAAAGTGCTGGAGAGTGATATTGGCCAAATTATATTTTTATACTTTGTGCATATATGAATATGTAGCAACAGATCCCATCATTATGCACAACTCTAATGCACCAACAAAAATGTGAAGAAAAACTAAGAAGGGAACCACCATTTGACCTAGGTATCATACTCCTCAATAATTACTAAAAAGAGCCAGGCGCGGTGGCGCAAGCCTGTAATCTCAGCACTTAGGGAGGCTGAGACAGGAGAATTGCGAGTTCAAAGCCAGCCTCAGCAATAGCGAGGCGCTAAGCAACTCAGTGAGACCCTGTCTCTATATAAAACACAAAATAGGGCTGGGGATGTGGCTCAGTGGTCGAGTACCCCTGAGTTCAATCCCTGGTACCAAAAAAAAAACAAAAACAAAAAAAACAAAAAATTACTAAAAAGAACTAAAATCAGCAAACTATAGTGATACATTGATACCAGTAAGTATAGAGCAGCTCAAATCATAATGGCCAAGTTATAGAATCAGCCTAAGTGTCCCTCAATAGATGAAAGGATAAATAAAATGTGCCATATATATATACAATGGAGTTTTACTCAGCCATAAAGAAAAAATAAATTATGTTATTCACTGATAAGTGGATGGAACTGGTGAATATCATGCTAAGTGAAATAAGGCAGACTCAGAAAGTCAATAGTTGAATATTTTCTCTCACATGTGGAAGCTAAATAGAATTATGGATTTTTGTCTTTGCAAAAAAAGGCATCTCATGAAAAGAGAATGCAGAAGAGTAGAGAAGAAGGGATTCTAGGGGAGGGAGCAAGAACAGGAAAGGGGAGAAACTGCAGAATAAAACTGTCCAAATTATGCTATGTGCATATATGAATATATCATCAAAAATTCTATTTTTATGTATAGTTGTAATGCACTAATTTAGAAAAAAACAGAGTAGAGGCAGAAGATAATGGGGAGGGAAGAGAGAAGGGGAAGAATTACTGGGGATTAAAATGGAACAAAGTGTATTATATGTGGTCATGAATATGTCAAAATGAACTCTAAAATAATGTAAAACTATAATGCACTAATAGAGACATAAATTTTAAAAAATCAATAACTTTTGTAAACACCAATAAATAATTCACTGAGAAAGAAATTAGGAATGCAATTCTTTTAATATTAGCTTAAAATGAATTAAATACCTAGGAATAAACCTAACAAAGGAAGTAAAATATCTCTACAATGAAAGTTATAAAGCAATGAAGAAAGAAATTGAAGAGAACATTAAAAGATGGGAAAACTGCCCATATCTGAAAGAATTAATATTGTTAAAGTGATTTTACAGCCAAAAGAAACATACAGATTCATTGAAATCCCATCAAAATCCTAATGACATTCTGCTCAGAACTAGAAAAAGCAATCCCAAAATTTGTATAGAAGCACAAAAGATCTTGAATAGCTAAAGCAGTCCAGAACAAAAAGAGCAATGGTAGAGGTATCACAATACCTGATTTTAGGGCTAGGGTTGTAGATCAGTGGTAGAGTGCTTGCATAGCACATGTGAATCACTGGGTTCAATCCTCAGCATCACATAAACACAAACAAACAAACAAACAAACAAATAAATAAATTCTGTCCATCTACAAATTTAAAAAATTAAGAAAGAATTAGTTCCTTTAAAAAATATCAGTTTTCAAAATATACTATAGAATCATAGTAACAAAATCAGCATGGTATTGGAATAAAAATAGACATGTAGAGCAATGGAATAAAATAGAGGACCCAGAAGTAAACCCATGCATCTATTGCAAACAGATTCTTGACAAATGTGCCAAAATCAAAAACTTATATTGGAAGGATGACATTTTTTTCATAAAATATGCTGGGAAAATTGGATATCTATATGTAGAAGATTGAAACCAACCCCTACCCCCAGTGTCTCACCCTGTACAAAAATCAAATCAAAATGGATCAAGCACTTCAATGTAAAACCTGAAACTACTAGAAAAAAACATGGAAGAAACCTTTAAATATAATGGCACAGGCAATGATTTCCTGAATGGGATTCCAAAAGCACAAGAAACAAAAGCAAGAATTAACAAATGGGATTATATCCAATTAAGAGCTTCTGTATATCAA
This sequence comes from Geosciurus inauris, assembly GCA_004024805.1. NCBI lineage: Eukaryota > Metazoa > Chordata > Mammalia > Rodentia > Sciuridae > Geosciurus > Geosciurus inauris. The sequence continues at coordinate 18,945 of PVHX01021722.1, forward strand.
AGGAAACAACAGCATAAAGAGATAATCTATAGAAAGGGAGAGAATCTTTGCCATCTAATCATCTAATGGAGAATTAATATCCAGAATTATGTAAAGAACTAAAGAAACTTAAAAAAAAAGAAGCCAGGAACAATGGCATATGCCTGTAATCTCAGTAACTGAGGAGGCTGAGACAGAAAGATCTCAAGGTCAAGGCCAGCCTTAGCAACTTATGCAGACCTCTTCTCAAAATAGAAAGCTCTGGGCACTGCTGGATTCAATCCCTGGTAGATGGGTAGGAAGGAAAGAAAGAAAGAGGTGGGGGAGGGAGAAAAAGGGAAAGAGAGAAAGAAAAGCAATGAAATGAAACCTTAACAAAAGAACAAGTCATCTAAAAAAAGGGGCAAATGATCTGAAAAATACTTCAAAATAGAAGAATTAAAAATGTACATTAATATATGAAAAGAAATGCTCAATATCGTTCAACATCATAGAAATACAAATCAAAACAACATCATGATTTCATTTCACTCCAGTCAGAATGGCTATATTCAAGAAAAAAAAAGTAACCAAGAATGTGGAGAAGTAGGAGCCCTTTTACATTCTGGTTGGAAATGTAAATTAGTATAACAAATATGCAAAACAGTTTAGAGATCCCGCAGGAAACTAAAAGTAGAACTACCATATGATCCAGTTATACCATTCCTAGGTATTTATCTGAAAGCAATGAAGTCAGCATTCAATGAGATACCAGCACATACATATTTACTGTGGCATTATTCACAAGTTATGAAATCATCCTAAGTGCCCATCAAAAGATGAATAGATAAATAAGTATGGCATATATAAACAATGGAGTATGATTCAGCAATAAAGTAGAATTAAATCATGTTATTTGCACAAACTGTATAGAAGTACACATCTCTTAAGTGTAATAAGCTAGACAAAAACAAATATCATGTGTTTTCTCTCATATGTGGAAAGTACAAAAAAAGAAGATTACCTAGAAATAGTAAAAGGGCTATTAGGGAAGGAGAAGGGAAATAGTGGAATTAAGGAAAAAGGAAGGCAAAAAGGGGTAGGATGGAGGGTGTACATGATCAAAGTATTATATGTACATGCCTGGAAAAGTTACAGTAAATTACATTATTATACAATTAATATGCATTAATAATAGTAATAATAGTAATACTCTCTTTCATGTACCATTAATTTGTTTTTAACAAGTAGACCAAAACAATTCAGAAGAGTAACAAATAATCTTTCCAATAAATGTTGCAGTACAAGTGGATATCCACCTTTGAAAGAATTAATTTGGTCCCTTTTATATCATAAGAAGAACTTAACCTAAAATGTCTCATAGATCTTACACATAAAAGATGAAACTCTAAACCTCTTTGAAAAAGATAAAGAAATTAATCTTAGGATTTTGAGTTAATTTAAGCTTTGTTATATATGACACCAAAAGCACAAGTGACCAGAGGAAAAAATATACTTCATAAAAATTAAAAATATTTTGTGCTTCAAAGGATACCATAAAGAATGAGAAAATACAATTCACAAAATTGAATAAATTATTTTCAATTTATATATTTGATAAGGAATTTATATCCAGAGTATGTAAAGAATTTTTACAACTCAATAATGAAAAGACAAAAAATTTAAAATAGATGACTTAGTTAAATTTCTGTTGGTATACTAAAATATCTTAGACTGGATAACTTCTAAAGTAAAGAAGTTAATTTGGCTCATGATTCTTGTGGCTGGCGAGCCTAAATCACATTGGTTCAGCATCCTACTATGAGTTCCCTGGCTGCATCACATCATCTGAGAGAAGTACATAGGAAACCAGTCACATGCAAAAGGGAGGCATACATGTCAGCAAGGAAGCAAGAAATATTCAGGGGAAGCAGTAGTTTTTTGCAACAAACGTGGGATTTTGTGAGAGAGCAAGAAACCATACTCTTAAGAAAAGTACTAACATCTCTTAAAACCTTAATTACCTCCTACTAGGTCCCACCTCTTAAAGATTCCATTACCCCTCAACATTACTACACTAGGAACCAAATTTCCAACATATGACCCTTTGGGGGACAAATCATATCTATACTCTAGGAATAAGCAGATAGTCTGTGTAGACATTTCTTCTGCGAGTACATGGAAATGACCAATAGACACAAGAAATATGCTCAACATCATGAGCTATTAGAGAAATGCAAAATAAAACCACGAAAAGATGGGCTGGGGTTGTGGCTCAGTGGTAGAGCGCTTGCCTAACATGTGTAAGGTACTGGGTTCGATTCTCAGCATCACATATAAATAAATGAAAAAAGTAAAGGTCCATCAACAACTAAAAAATATTTTAAAAAAACAAAAAGATACCACTATACATACACTAGGAGGGATTAGCATATGAAGAAATTGAGATGCTGATACTTTGCTAGTGAGAATGTGAAAATGTGTTCCACTTGGAAAAATGTTTAAGATTTACTAAAAAATTAAACACAGAGTTACATAACAACCCAGCTTTATATATATACACATATACATACATATATACACACACACACATACCCACGAGAATTAAAACATATCCCCACAAAAAAATTGTAACAAATGTTTATAGGAGCATTATTTGTAATAACAAAAAAGTAGAAACAATTTGAATATCATCAACTAATGGATGGATAAGCAAATTGTGCTATTTACATATAATGGAATATTATAGAATCATCAGAAGGAATGAAGTACTGCTGCTTTTCGTGGCATGGATACACCTCAAAGACATTATGCTAAGTGAAAGAAGCTAATCACAAAGGACCCCATTCTGTATTATTCCATTTATATAATATGTTCAGAAACAGCAAGTATATGGAGATAGAAAGTAGATTAATGGTTACCAAACCCTGAGGAGTTGGGTGGAGTTGAATGGAGAATAACTGCTTATTTGTATGTGGCTTCTCTTTTGGTTGATAAAAATGTTTTTAAACTATATTATTCTGTGATTGCATAGTTCTTTGAATTACTAAAAGCTATTGAATTTAAATTTCAAATGGTTAAATTTATGGTATGAGAAATATATCTTAATGTAGCTGTTAAGTAATATTGGATAAGTAATGTATAATTTACTAAATGTAAAATCAACCAAAGACTAGGAAAAATAAAAGTATATGATTTCAAGTAGCAGAACTGGTATTCAAACTCATATATGTGTGGTTCACATTACTATGCAATGGGATATAATACTGAAAGAGGTGGAGCCAAGAGACTAATTGTTTGGTACAGATGGGATTATTATTAATAATATCCACCTAAATCTTTTCATGCAGGTGCCAGAAGACTCAAATTCAATTATTAAAGTCCCTTTAAAAAGTGACTTTTGAATGTAACTGACTTCTTTGTGTAAAATTCTCCAAACTGGTTATAGTTAGATCTAATCCTATTTCCAATTCTGCCATTAACTTATTTTACTTCACTAGCCAAGTCATGTGAACTTTGTGTCAAATTTCCTTACCTCTAAATAAAAATTGAGCTTGATAATCTCTAAAGTCACAAGTCCTTCCATCTCTAATATTCTATTCATTTGTTCAACAAATATTTGTGTACTTCAAGCTGTGTACAAGATTTTGTGTTTCATTCTGGGGATAGTGTGATAAGATAAAGACCCTACCCTCATAAAAGTTATATTCTAGTAACAGGAGACAGTGTTCTATTGAAGATAAAATGCAGTAAGTGTAGAGTGACTATGGGCTACTCTATTTATGTGGATGAGGTGCCAGAGGAAGTCACTCTAAGGAAATAATATTTGGCTGAGAATCTAAATGGTAAGAAAGAACCAGATGTGAAAAATTTAGAGCAGCAAAGATTATTCCTGATAGAGGAAATAGCTACTGCAAAGATTGTGAGGTAAGAAGAATCTTGGAGTATTACAGGGATCCAAGCATAAAAAGTGTGCAAATGGAACTGGAATGTGGTATACAAGGAGGCAGAGTGGGACTGGAAGAGATTGAAAGCAGGTAAGAAGTCAGAACTTGCAGGGTCACCCAAGTCATACATATATAACACTGTATAAGTTACAAAGTAAGTTGTTGTGTAAGTAACCATTGAGAGGTTATAAGAAAACTCTAATACACTTACTTGAAGGCATTATTTTCTATCCTCACAATCAAAAGTAGTAATAAAATTTCCTTATGCATGTAACTCTTCACAATGTCATATGTAATTAATATGAATTGTGTTGATGTGACACATAGTAAAATTGCATCCTCTGTGAAAAAGAAAAAAATGTTTATATTATGTATTTTAAAAAGGACTTTGTATAAGTCCATTGGACTGCCTTTTAGAATGTTTATATATAGAGAGAATTTAATCTTATATAATTATTAATCCTATTTAATTTTATATATATATATAATTTATGCTTAGACTTGGAAACAAAAGAATCAACAGTGTTACAATTTATGAGTCATTTAGTAATATATGAATATTCCTGACTGAAGACTAGATCCCTGATTTCTTGCTTCAATAATCATGCAATTAGGGTAGGAAGTAAAGATCAGCCCAAATGGCATATATAGATATACTAATTCTCAATTGTCAGTAACCAGAATTTTACCTGCAGTCAACAAAATCTTTCAGTGGTAAAACACAATTTCCTAAGAGTCATTTTAATGGAATAACTCATATCCCCAGAATGCTTTACATTCTTACTCTGATAGTAAGAAAAAATTGCAATATTGGTAGATAAAATATTGATGAACAGTATTAGGCATAATTTATCTCCACAGAAAGAAAAAGATAATAGTAGTTATTATTTTGTTTCTCTCTCTCAATGTGGGGTGAAAGTTAAAATCAGAAGACAACAGAAGAACCCTACCAAGACTCCACTCCACAGCTTTAATATAATACTGGAATTTTTTCAATAGCAAACAAGAAATATGCTGTATAAACCTACTTTGTAAGAGAAAAAGACACTATAAAAGATTATAAATTCTAAAATTAATCTTCACAGTTTCCCAATCATTCTGTATTTTAAATTTGAAGAGTTTAGCAAAAGAAACAAGATAACAGGGATATGATACTGAGACAAATTACCTATTTTGTAATAACTGTAAAATACATCTTAGTGGTAAAAGCATTCCATAAAGGCTGTTGGCTACAAAGCTAAACTTGGCTTTCACCAGGAGTCAAAAGGCCCCCTGAACTTCAATTGGGAATTCAAAGAATGAGGCAGCATGTTTGCATATATACAAAAGGCAACAAAACAGCATGCTGCTTTTGAGAACAGTGCCACTAAATGTATGTTTAAGCTGGAATGTTGCCAACAATTCTATTTGTGAGAGTTAAGATGACTGCCAATAAGTGAGTGACAAAAATATCAAGCCAAGTGAATGGTCAATTATTGAATTTCCCAATTTGTAGGAATTGCAAAATGCTAAGCCCATTTATTTTTATGTAGCTAAACAAAGGGAAAAGTTCTTAAACATTTCACACATATTTTGAAAATTATTGGTGATACACTAAGGTTCCATCAAAAAGGGATTTGTACACTTACCTGCTAATGTCTTTGTTTCTGCTGTTTTGCCAGTCTGGTGATTGCTTCTAGCTCAAGGCCCAGCTCAAATATTTACTCTCTTTCCAAAAGTGATCATCCTGATCCACATGAAACCACTCCTCAACAAACTACTTGTCTTTTTATATATAATTCCATGGACATTATGCTTTTGACTATTATGAAACCTTTCAAAGTATAATATCTTAGAGGTTAAGAACATAAACTATGGAAATAAGCAAAACTGGATCCAAATTCTAGCTCCACCATTTACTACATTTGTGACTTTGAAAAGGTGTGCAACCTGAGTCTTAGTCCCCTTAGCTTAAAACATGGCTATTTCTAATACCTATCTCATGCTGTTATATAAATGTTTTATGCTGTAGTTTCATACCACTAGGCTATCTCCTGTATCAATTCTTCCAATTTTTGGCATCTATATCTACTTCTATAATTATCTCCTTGTCTTTTAATAGTTTAGTGTAACATCTCACAAAATGTTTTCCATTATCACTTCATATCCTCAAATATATTCTCTATTGTATGTTACTAGCATGTTGAAAACTATACCATAATAATTTATATAACAAAATCTTATTGAAGTCACCCATGATATTTTCCTGTACTTAGTTCACTTTCATTGCTGTATAGTATTTTATTTTGTGAATATACTACAATCTATTTATCCAACCTACAACCAATGTATATTTGGGAAGTTTCTAGTGTTTTACTATTATCTATAGTACCACTGTGAAGGATGTAGTATGTATATTTTGGTAAACACATTCACCATGTTTATCCATCTGTTGTGGATATACCCAGGAGTAGAATTGATAGGTCAATAGGATATTTATATGTTTAAATTAGTAGCTACTCTTAAAAATTTCCAAAATGGTGTGCCAACTTATATTCCCACCAGCAATGTATGCCATGTGTGTGCATTTCAGTTATTTTGCATTTTCCCCAATACCTATTATTACTAGGTGTTTCCTAAGTCTTGTAGGTGGACTGTACTCTGATATGTAGAAGTAATAAGAAAGACATGAGATACTTCTAAGATGTCATAAGATAACAGGAATCAGAATTCAACAATATATAGTTGAAGGTTTATTAGGGACAAGTAAGACAATTTCCTGTTCATATCCCTACCCATTTCACACTTTAACAAATCAGTTATATTTCTCTAGGTGTTGGTCTTCCTCCTATACAAATTAGTTTCACACAGGAGAGACCATATGCCACCCCTTGGCAACTTACATAGGGCCTGACAAATATTAGGCACTCTGACAATGCACAGTGGATAAACAAATAAATGCTTCAATATCTTCTAGTTACTACATCCAAAGCTGAAGAAATTGGAGAATGAAAATATTTCATGGACCAAGACAGTCTTAAAGGATGTAGGAAGAAAAGAAGTAATGTATACAAAGGTGAAAATATGGAAAATGAGACACATATGAAGGAGAAAGTAAGAATTTCAGTCTAAAATAGTTAACCAAGGGTTCAACATTTAATTGCACAGAGTGTAGATCCCTTTTGAGAAAAAACAACTGCAAAAGCCAGGGAGGTAGAGGTTAAGCATCTACAAGATAATAAAATCTTATTGGAAGATGATGGAAGAAAAAGGGGAGAGAAACAACATCCTAGTGAAATCCTTCAAAGCTGCCAGCCATATGGCATTATCTATTTGAAATATACACAGTGTTATCCAGGCCCAAATTTCAAGCAAAACTGGGTTCCAATCCTCCAGAAGGATTCAAACTAAACATTTTCCTGTTCCATGTGTTATAGAACCATTTGTCATTTTCACTTTAAATCAACAGCTCAAAGTTACAATGTCATGGACCCACCCAGTCTAAGCCAGTCTGAGTCACATCAGTAAGCAGAGTTTGGCACTGACCTTTTCATATTCGGTATTTGACTGCCTGGCCCATCAGTGGGTTTCATGTCTCTCTGTTTACAACTTCACTAAACTGTAAAGAGGGGACCGTCAGTCAAAATACCAAGCACAGAAAGGTCACAGCAGACAGCTTACTATTTGCCAATGATTTTTAATCATTCACTCTGCAATACACCCGAGACTTTACAGTTAATTCCATTTGTTATTGACAGAACGAACTTCACCTAGCCCTCATTCCTAGGGTTTAACAAAAATCAGAGACAAATACAAAAGAATCCCACTATATTGTGGGGATTGGGGATGATTCGATTCAATAATCTTTTCTCCAATACCTTTTACATGCATAGCAATGTGTTGATGATAGAAAAGGAGCAAAAATCATATCCTTACTTTACTGAGTTTTGTCAAAATATGTACAGAGACAAGACATACCTGTATAATCCACATGTTCTCAAACCTTCCATAGCCTATGGATATTAAATGAAGACATTAAAGAACACTGCATAGATTTTTTAAAATCTAATAACTACCTTAGAGTGGAACACTATGTATCCTTCTAAAACAGGGTTTCTCAACCTCAGCACTATTGACATTCGAGGCCAGATAATTCATTGTTGTGGGGGCTATTATGTACCAGCATGCCTATACATTGTAGGACATGTAGCAGCATCCCTGACCTCTACCTAAGAATTGCTAACAGTACCTCCCCCAGTAATAAGAACCAAAAAAAGGATTTAAGGATTGCCAAATATCCCCTGCAAGGTGAAATCACCCATTTGAGATTCACTACTCTAAAAAAAATATATTTAAATAGTTGCATATGTATTATTTTTGAAAAATAAAAGATGCAAAAGATTGTGTCATACATGAGACAAAATCTTATATATTTTCTCTATTTTGTACTTCTCATTAATAACATATTTTCTATATATTATTTTATGTTTATGTATAGTAGAAAGCCTTGAAAGCAACTTTCCATCCTGGCATTATAATTACTGGAAGAGCTTTAAAAAAATCTTCTGGAGGTAGGACCTTGGGATCTGGTATTTTTTAAAGTTCCTCTGGTGGGTATATTGTTATTCAGCCAGGGCTGATAACCACTCAGAGGGCTTATTAAAACACAGATGGCACAGCCTCATCTCCAGAGTTTCTAAATCAGTAACTCTGGGGTGGGACCAGATAATTTGCATTTCTAACAAGTTTCTATGCCATGCCAATGGTGTTGATCCAGGGAACACACTTTGAGTACCAATATTCCAGAAGGATGCACTCTAAATTATTGAGAGTGCTTTTTTTCTCTCAAGTGGAATTTCAGACTAAAGGAAAGAAGAAATTTCTAATCTTAAGCCTGTATTCTTCTGTACTACTTGAGTGTTCTTATAGGCATATATTGCTTTTATGAAATAATTTTTAAATTTCCAAAACCAAATAACACATTAGCTGTATTTGAAGTCTTCCGTACGTTCCTTCCTTCAAAATTGCCTCCCTGTTCTTTCATACAAAGATATTCACTATCCTGAATATTTTGCTACTCATTCTCTAGCTCTTTTTTATGTTTTATTTTTAGTACATTATAATTATACATAATAGGGTTCATTTTGACATATTCATAAATGCATATAACATAGTTTGCTCCATTCCAATCCCCAGTACTCTCTCTCCTCTCTCCAAACCTTCCTCCCCTGATCCCTTTTCTCTATTCTACTGGTATTCCTTCTGTAGCTGTGCCTTATTCATTTCTGTTTACTGCATAATATTCATTATTATACATGTAATAATGTATAATATTATACATTATTGTACATGCAAATTCACGTTACTTTCAGTTTTTCCCCTTATAAACAATGCTACTAGCAATATTTATGTACATACACATGTATAAATGTTATACCAATTCATACTCTGAACAGTAATAGATGGATTTCCCATCCCATCACACTATATCTTCACCAATACTTGGTATTGATAGATTAACACTTGTCTCTCAATTGTTATAAAATGGCATTTCTTTGTGGTTCCCATTTGCAACTACATAATGCTAATTAGTTTTCAAAGGAACTAACATTATGCTTCAATCTGACATGTACAACATAAGAGGCACAAATATTTAAAATCCCTAAAAAACTCCTTGAAGTCGTCTTCACAAACACACATAGGAGAGAGTGAATCCCATGGTACAGACCAAAGGCTTAATAGTACTAGCCATAGGTCTGCATTTTTATAATTTAAGATACTTTTACATTCATTTATATTTTCAGAAAAGGAAATGTTTAGGGTTAACCAAACAGGTATTCTTATTCTAAAGTCAGAGAAAAGATCATGGTAACTGTGTTTCATGAACCATCTCCAATCAACCACTGGCTTTTGACAAAGCTGATGCTGTAAAATAGTTAAAAGGCAAAACCAATTTATGTCTCTAAATCTTTCATTTTCTAGTGGAGAAAACAGATGACAAGCAGAAGTGACTTATTCAAGGTCATATAGCCAGTTTGTAGCTGAGCTGAAAATTGAATACAAACCTAGTCTTCTTTTTAGTGCACACTCCTGACCCTCTTAAAAGTGGCCTGAGAAAGAGATTCAGGATGGGAATTTCTGGCATGGGTAGGGAGGAGGAAAGAGGAATGGCCTTAGGTAGAGCAAGTTAGCCAGGAGGGCTCAGGCCCAAAAGGCAATGCCTTTGGGTGTTTTGGGTATTGTTGAGGGATGGTCTCCATGCTCCCATCTAGAGTTGAAACTGGCCAGTGTAG